>JAVSCE010011323.1:0-23738 GCA_032199065.1 Smutsia gigantea
GCGCAGTGTAGCGGAGATTGGAGAGACAGAGGGTGCAGGATCTGAGCGGGGAAAGCGCCAGGGTGCTTGAAGCTGGCTCCCGGGAAGGAAAAAAAAAAGGGCGCACTTTCTCCAGCAGTCTTAAAGAGACAGGAGCCTAGTAGAGGAGCTAGATTGCCCCGGCAAACTCAGCCCAGCAGGGTGGGAGTCTTGGGGAGTTTTAGACCCCTTAGCTGGTGACTGGGAAAGGGTGGCCATACATCGACTTCCCAAAGAGATCAACAGCCTCCCATTCATACCCACCCCAGCCAGAGCTATAAAAGGCCCTGTGGAGCGGTGTGGCCACAACTGCGGAATAGTGGGGCAATAGCGCCACCTACAGCATCCCCACAGAATCTACTCCCCGTGGGCGTTTTTTAATTTGTTTTGCTTTGTTTTCTGTTTTTTCTTTCTTTCTTTTTCTCTTTTTAATGTCTTAAAGAGCCCAGCTGATATACGTGCCAACTACCAGTGACCACTTCTATAGCCATGAAAAGACAGAGGAATATGGTCCAGACTAAAATCAACCAGACAACCCCAGAGAGGGAGCCTGAAGGGATGGAAATGCACAGACTTCCTGAAAAAGATTTCAGAATAAAAGTCATAACCATGCTGATGGATCTACAGACAAATGTGCAAGAGCTGAGGGAGGAAGTGAGGGAACTGAGGAAAGACAATGCAGAAATCAGACAAGCGATCGATGGGCTTAACAGCAGAATGGATGAGATGCAAGAGACTGTTAATGGAATAGAAATCAGAGAACAGGAATACAGAGAAACTGAGGCAGAGAGAGATAAAAGGATTTCTAGGAGTGAAAGAATATTAAGAGAACTGTGTGACCAATCCAAACGGAACAATATTCGCATTATAGGAGTACCAGAGAAAGAAGAGAGAGAAAAAGGGATAGAAAGTGTCTTTGAAGAAATGATTGCTGAAAACTTTCCCACGCTGGGGAAAGAAATAGTCTCGCAGTCCACGGAAGCCCACAGATCTCCCAACACAAGGGACCCAAGGAAGAAAACACCAAGACACATAATAATTAAGATGGCAAAGATCAAAGATAAAGACAGAGTATTAAAGGCAGCTAGAGAGAGAAAAAAGATCACCTACAAAGGAAAACCCGTCAGACTATCATCAGACTTCTCAACAGAAACCTTACAGTCCAGAAGAGAATGGCATGATATATTTAATGTAATGAAACAGAAGGGCTTTGAACCAAGAATATTGTATCCAGCACGATTATCATTTAAATATGATGGAGGGATTAAACAATTTCCAGACAAACGAAAGTTGAGAGAGTTTGCCTCTCATAAGCCACCACTACAGGTTATCTTAAACGGACTGCTCTAGAGGGAAGCATCCCTAAGGCTAAAAAGATGTCACCTTAGAAAATAAAATC
Source organism: Smutsia gigantea (assembly GCA_032199065.1). Taxonomy (NCBI): domain Eukaryota; kingdom Metazoa; phylum Chordata; class Mammalia; order Pholidota; family Manidae; genus Smutsia; species Smutsia gigantea. Next base: position 1,418 of record JAVSCE010011323.1, read on the forward strand.
ATAGCAAAGAAAGCAGACCATCCAAATACTAACTAAAGGCAAAGAATAAAACACCTAGTATATAAAGAATGGAGGAGGAAGAATAAGAAGGGAGAGAAATAAAGAAACATCAGACTGTGTTTACAATAACTTAACAAGAAAGTTAAGATAGATTGTGAAATAGTAAAGAAGCAACCTTTGAACCTTTGGTAAACACGAATCTAAAGCCAGCAATGGCAATAAGTACATATCTATCAATAATCACCCTAAATGTAAATGGACTGAATGCACCAATCAAAAGACACGGAGTAATAGAATGGATAAAAAAGCAAGACCCATCTATATGCTGCTTACAAGAGACTCACCTCAAACCCAAAGATAGATACAGACTAAAAGTGAAGGGATGGAAAAAGATATTTCATGCAAACAACAAAGAGAAAAAAGCAGGTGTTGCAGTACTTGTATCAGACAAAATAGACTTCAAAACGAAGAAAGTAGCAAGAGATAAAGAAGAACATTATATAATGATAAACGGGACAGTCCAACAAGAAGATATAACCATTATAAATATATATACACCCAACACAGGAGAGCCAGCATATGTGAAACATACTAACAGAATTAAAGGAGGAAATAGACAGCAATGCATCCATTTTAGGAGACTTCAACACACCACTCACTCCAAAGGACAGATCAACCAGACAGAAAATAAGTAAAGACACAGAGGCACTGAAAAACACACTAGAACAGTTGGACCTAACAGACATCTACAGAACTCTGCACCCAAAAGCAACAGGATACACATTCTTCTCAAGTGCACATGGAACATTTTCCAGAATAGACCACATACTAGGCCACAAAAATAACCTCAGTAATTTCAAAAATATTGAAATCCTACCAACCAACTTCTCAGATCACAAAGCTATAACACTAGAAATAAATTTTAGAAAGAAATCAAAAAGGCTCACAAATACATGGAGACTTAACAACATTCTCCTAATTAATCCATGGGTTAACGACCAAATCAAAACAGAAATCAAAGAATATATGGAGACTAATGATAACAACAACACAAAGCCCCAACTTCTGTGGGACACAGAAAAGGCAGTTCTAAGAGGAAAGTATATTGCAATCCAGGCCTATTTAAAGAAGGAAGAACATTCCCAAATGAACAGTCTAAAGACACAATAACTGAAACTGGAAAAAGAAGAACAAATGAGGCCCAAAGTCACCAGAAGGAAGGAGAAAAGAAAGATCAGAGAAGAAATAAATAAAATTGACAAGAATAAAACAATAGAAAAAATCAATGAAACCAAGAGCTGGTTCTTCAAAAAATAAACAAAATAGATAAACACCTAGCCAGACTCATTAACAGAAAAAGAGAGTCTACACATATAAATAGAATCATAAATGAGAAAGGAAAAATAATGACAGACCCCCACAGAAATACAAAGAATTGTAAGAGAATATTATGAGACTCTATATGCTAACAAGCTGGAAAACCTAGAAGAAATGGACAACTTCTTAGAAAAATACAACCTTCCAAAACTGATTAAACAAGAAACAGAAAAACTAAACAGAACTATCACCAGCAACGAAATAGAATCGATAATAAAAAAACTACCCAAGAGCAAAACCCCCGGACCTGATGGATTCACCTCTGAAATCTACAAGGCATATAGAGAAGAAATAACACCCATTCTCCTTAAAGTTTTCCAACAAAGAGAAGAGGAGGGAATACTTCCACACTCATTCTATGAAGCCAGCATCACTGTAATACCAAAACCAGGCAAAGACCTCACCAAAAAGGAAATTACAACCAATATCCCTGATGAACGTAGATGCAAAAATACTCAACAAAATATTAGCAAACCGAATTCAAAAATACATGAAGAGGACCATACACCATGATCAAGTGTGATTTATCCCAGGGATGCAAGGATGGTACAACATTCGAAAATCCATCAACATCATCCACCACATCAACAAAAAGAACAAAAACCACATGATCATCTCAATACATGCTGAAAAAGCATTGACAAAATTAAGCATCCATTCATGATTAAAACTCTCAACAAAATGTGTATAGACAGCAAGTACCTCAACATCATAAAGGCCATATATGACAAACCCACAGCTAACATCATATTTAACAGCGAGAAGCTGAAAGCTTTTCATCTAAGATCAGGAATGAGACAGGGATGCCCACTCTCTCCACTGTTATTCAACATAGTACTGGAGGTCCTAGCCACAGCAATCAGACAAAACAAAGACATACAAGGCATCCAGATTGGTAAAGAAGAAGTCAAATTGTCACTATTTGCAGATGACATGATCCTGTACATAAAAAACCCTAAAGACTCCATTCCAAAACTGCTAGAACTAATATCTGAATTCAGCAAAGTTGCAGGATACAAAATTAACACACAGAAATCTGTTGCTTTCCTATACACTAACAATGCACTAACAGAAAGGGAAATCAGAAAAACAATTCCATTCACAACTGCATCAAAAAGAATAAAATACCTAAGAATAAACCTAACGAAGGAAGTGAAAGACCTGTACTCTGAAAACTACATGACACTCCTAAGAGAAATTAAAGAGATCACTAACAAATGGAAATGCATCCCATGCTCTTGGCTAGGAAGAATAAATATTGTCAAAATGGCTATACTACCTAAAGCAATCTACAGATTCAACTCAATCCCTATCAGCCTACCAACAGCTTTCTTCAATGAACTGGAACAAATAATTCTAAAATTCATATCGAACCACAAAACACCCCGAATAGCCAAAGCAATCCTGAGAAGGAGGAATAAAACAGGGGGAATTACACTCCCTGACTTCAAGCTCTGCTACAAAGCCACAGTAATCAAGACAATTTGATATTGGCACAAAAACAGACCCACCGACCAGTGGAACAGAATAGAAAATACAAACATTAACCCAAATATATACAGTCAGTTAATATTTGATAGAGGAGCCTTGGATATACAATGGGGAGATGACAGCCTCTTCAGCAGCGGGTGTTGGAAAAACTGGACAGCTACATGTAAGAGAATGAAACTGGACTACTGTCTAGCCTCATACACAAAGGTAAACTCAAGGTGAATCAAAGACCTGAATGTAAGTCATGAAACCATAAAACTCTTAGAAAAAAACATAGGCAAAAATCTCTTGGACATAAACATGAGCGACTTCTTCATGAACACATCTCCCCGGGCAAGGGAAACAAAAGCAAAAATGAACAAGTGGGACTATATCAAGCTGAGAAGCTTCTGTACAGCAAAGGACACCATCAGTAGAACAAAAAGACATCCTACAGTATGGGAGAATATATTCATAAGTGACGTATCTGATAAGGGGTTCACATCCAAAATATATAAAGAACTCACGCACTTCAACAAACAAAAAGCAAATAGTCCAATTAAGAAATGGGCAGAAGATATGAATAGACACTTCTCCAAAGAAGAAATTCAGATGGCCAACAGGCACATGAAAAGATGCTCCACATCACTAATCATCAGAGAAATGCAGATTAAAACCACAATGAGATATCATCTCACACCAGTGAGGATGGCCAACATGCAAAACACAAACAACAACAAATGTTGGCGAGGATGTGGAGAAAAGGGAACCCTCCTACACTGCTGGTGGGAATGCAAATTAGTTCAACCATTGTGGAAAGCAGTATGGAGGTTCCTCAAGAAACTCAAAATAAAAATACCATTTGACCCAGGATTCCACTCCTAGGAATTTACACTAAGAATGCAGCAGCCCAGTTTGAAAAAGACATATGCACCCCTATTTGCAATAACCAAGAAATGGAAGCAACCTAAGTGTCCATCAGTAGATGAATGGATAAAGAAGAGGTGGTACATATACACAGTGGAATATTATTCATCCATAAGAAGAAAACAAATCCTACCATTTGCAACAACATGGATGGAGCTAGAAGGTATTATGCTCAGTGAAATAAGCCAAGCCAGAAAAGACAAGTATCAAATGATTTCACTCATATGTGGAGTATAAGAACAAAGAAAAAAAAGTGAAGGAACAAAACAGCAGCAGACTCACAGAACCCAAGAATGGACTAATAGTTACCAAAGGGAAAGGGGCAAAAAGGGGCATTACGATTAGCAGACGTAATGTTGCGGGGGCACGGGGAGGGCTGTACAACTCAGAGAAGACAAGTAGTGATTCTATAGCATCTCAGTATGCTGATGGAGAGTGAGTGTAATGGGGTTGGTGGGGGGGACCTGATGAAGGGGTAGTTTAATAACCATAATATTGGACATGTAATTGTAGATTAATGATACCACAATAAATTATATATAAAAAAACAACTAAAAGCCACTTATATCAAGGCAAATGAATAAAAGAACCAATGAATAAATACATTTAAAACAAATGAACCAACAAACAAATGAACCCATTCATGTTCTGTTGTCATAACAATTATACTGTGTCCTGGGGTCTCAATCAATATGGAGATTGAATGTGCCTGGAATCAGTGAATTTGTACCTACAACTCTTGTTCTGCAGTGGTGTTTAAAGGATCATTAGTTGTGGGCACCAGGAATAACAACTGGAGAGCAAGACCAATATTAAGGCAATATATCCTATAGTTCACTATAGCTGAGCTGATAATAATTGGTTAAGTTAACTATATACTAGATGAAAATGTATGGAAATAACACAAAATGATATGTAAAAATAGGAAGTCTGAGAGCAGGGTTCAAACCTGAATGCTGATTTAGGGTTGCGTTTATGGAATGGGGGTATTCAGTGCTAGATTTAAAAATACTTCTTCTATTTTGAAAGTAACTTAGACATAGATTTGAAATAAGTGCCTGGGATATGTTATAGTGATTATGTATTCAACTGAGAAAGATTTTGATTTAGTGACCAAAAATATAACATTAAAATATTCAATTTGCAAGTTTGATATGACACATAACTAAATTTTTTTTCTTCTAAAAAATATCCCATTATGCACAGAAATTCCAAAGTATCTGCAGATTTTTTAAATGGATGTGTTAAGACTCAGGGTTTCAGTTCCCAAAGAAAGTCTTGTTGACAGAGCAAAAAGATACGTGCTTGATAAAGTGGAAATGGCTTTTCTGTGAACAATTGAAACACCTAATGCACTAATTGTTATTTTTCTTAAAATAGTTACCTGTAATAGAATCAAATTTATTTCATTTAACTTCAGGATGGAAACTTCTATTTCCCACAATATCCAATAGAGGAAAATAATGTGCAGAGATTTCACATGTTTTCTCAGTGACAGTTAATGGGTGGCAGCTGGCAACAGAACATATGTTGTGTAGCTTACAAGGCCAGCTAACTCCCTTCCAATTCTCTATGAATATGAAATCACTTACTGTACAGCTATTATATTCCTCATAAAATGATGATAGTGATAAATCTCTACCAGAGTAGTAGTACCATATTTTATGGGCTAAATGAAAGAAGGGAGAGCCTCTTAGTAGAGTAAAAAGCCAGAATGAAAAAGACTTTCACTCTCCTATTGAATGCTGCAAGTTGAAAGACTATAAAAATAGAAATTAACAAGCCTCTCTCTTCCAATGAAATCTCTCCATTGTCAGTAATTGACCACAAACTTATATACCCAATCACTGTGTGACAAAAATCTATGCTGAAGTGCTTGCAGTGAAACCATGGGGAAAACACTTGAGTCTTTCTTTCATATATGGACATTCTGTTGGTACTAATATCAGGCTATAAATATCTACAATACATTTTAAATCTCAATTATGCAGCCGTAAAATGTTATGGCACAAAAGATGTTAGTGTATTTCAATATTGTTTGATTTTAAGAAAATTCCAGTACATATTTTGTTTAGATTAAATTCAATCTAAGAAATCAGGTGAATTGTAAAGTTTACTATATTATGTAATCTGTAAGGTAAAATGTAAAATATAGACTATCTTAAAATTAAAATTAAAATTAAAAAGGTATTTAAAGTATATAAGGTCCAAAGCACTTTTAAGATACTCTACAAATGTTGTTTTTAGAAAAGCAGTAGATACATGAAGCCAGTTGTTGGTGTGCTTTGAAATTCACCAATTTAGTTAAATATAACTACATGTTATTTTTTGCCAAATGGAATGGATTAAACAGTTGTGTATTTTTTATTTAAACAAAAATCATGCCACTCCCAAACCTTAGCTTTACATGTCTTTTATCTTAAACTATACTATTGTTTGTCGCTGATTCAGAAAACATTTATACATGTGAGATGCTCCTCATACATACAAACTTGGTCTTTGGTAAAATAATAGTAACTGCCATATTTTGCAACAACAACATGGATGGAGCTAGAGGGTATTATGCTCAGTGAAATAAGCCAGGTGGAGAAAGACAAGTATCAAGTGATTTCCCTGACCTGTGGAGTATAAGAACAAAGAAAAAAACTGAAGGAACAAAATAGCAGCAGACTCACAGAACCCAAGAATGGACTAACAGTTACCAAAGGGAAAGGTACTGGGGAGGATGGGTGGGAAGGGAGGGATAAGGGGGAAAAAGGGTCATTATGATTAGCACATATAATGTAGGGGGGGGGAACACGGGGAAGGCAGCATAACACAAAGAAGACAAGTAGTGATTCTACAGCATCTTGCTATGCTGATGGACAGTGACTGTAGTGGGGTATGGGGGGGGGACTTGATTATGGGGGGAGTCTAGTAACCATTATGTTGTTCATGTAATTGTACATTAATGATAGCAAAATAAAAAAAGGAAAACATTCTTCGTTATTATCCATCATTGATTTGTTATTTTTATTAAAATGTTAACTTTATTTAAATATAAATTGTTTTATCATAAATTCTTTATGCTTATGCTGTTATATACCGTAATGGGATGAACAGTGATTCACTGAGTATTCTAGTCACACTCTGATCATGATATTTGCTATTGCCTACTGAAACATGTTCTACTTTACTTTGACACATGTATTAGTTTGCTAGGGCTGCCATGACAAAAAAGCATGAACTGGATGCTTTTAAAAACAGAAATGTATTATCTCATAGTTGTGAAGATCAGAAATCCAAGATCAAGATATTGATAGGGTTGGTTTATTCTGAGAGCTGTGACAAAGAATCTGCCCCATGCCTTTCCCCTACCTCTGTTGGTTTGCTGACAGTCTTTGCTGTTCTTGTGTTGTAGATCTCTGCCTTTATCTTCACGTGGTGTTTCAGTTTATGTGTGTCTTTTTGTTCACATATCCCCTTTTATGAGGATACTATGTGTATTGAATTAGGGCCCATTCTGATGACTTCATCTTAATTAAATCTTCAGTGACTCTGTTTCTCAATAACATCACATTCTAAGGTATTGGGAGTTAGGATTTCAACATGTGAATGGGGTTGGGGGACACAATTCAGCCCATAATAGTATGTCTCTCTTTGCTTAGGGAATGTGAATAAAATCTACTTTTCTCTATTTGGGCTTCTCTGAAACTCCGTTCATACAATATGCCATGGTTTTTTTTCTTATTTATTTTTTAAAGTTTATATCTCTTGTTACAATTTGTCACTTATTCCCTGAAACCATCAGGTAACAAACAGGCTTAAAGTCACTATCTAGATTCAAAATATGCTTAAGCAATGTTAAAGTAAGATTTAAAAATTTTTATAAACATTAGAATTCATTTTATAAATCCATACAGAAGTTCTTAGTTGAGAAATACTGGTTTAATGTGCATAGCAGATGCTTTGTGGTCCCCCCAGATTCTCCTTGGCACTCACAGTTCTGACAGCTCCTTACTGCAAACACCTGTGACTCTCTGTCTGGAGGCATTCTTTGGCTATAAAAATATTCTCAGTCTGTGGGCAAGGGTCAAGGCAGAGTGCAAACAATTTAATGCCCCCATGAGTAGTATACAACCAGTTGATGGATGAAGTTGATGAATGGGAACCACACTTTGTGTGGAATAATTTGGAAGCATTCCCCAGTGGAATGGAGCTTCAGTGACTCACAGGGGTAAGCTGCTCACTTATGCACCTGTATTGACTTCCTTTCCTTCTCTGTTTCATATTCCTGCTCTCTACTAGTGCTTCTTGAGGACACCTACCTAGTAAAATGCTTGTACCTATATCAGGGTCAGCTTCTGTGGGAAATCAGCATAAAATAATATGTTAGCCATAGCTAGATGCATAAATTTTTATAGACATTCTCGAACCATCCCAGCTAAATGAAAAATTTTGCTTTTGGGAAACTACACCTTATCTGTGAACCTTAGTTCTAAAAAATCTGTCATATTGTAAAGTATATCTCATGTCTGGTCCTCTTCTCATTTCCATGCTGCTTTTAGTATCTCAATATCTCTCACTTACATTATTTTCATAGCCTCAAGAAATAGCATCCTAACTCCACTCTTTCCTTTTTATTACATACTCCAAAATAAACTCCCAGTTACCTCCTAGCACTCTTCACCATATACCCTTTGCTCTATCACAAAGAACAACGGGAATGTCTTCTAAAATGATTGATCCTTTCATGTATCTCTACTTTATCCATGCTTTTCCTTTTGCCTGGAATTATCTAGTAATTCTTCAGGGGAACTTCTGCCAGTTTTTCTAGACTTTGTACAAATCACACTTCCTTTATTCTCTGACATCTGTCTGTCCTGCTTCTTACACATAGCCAGAATTCCATTTTACTGGCATACTTTTATATCTGCACCATTTAGCACAGCCAAAATATTGGTAGTATTTTCACTTGCTTTTTTATTTCATGTATTAAATGTTAAACAGTTTGAGGAAAATTTTACTCATCTCAATATTTCCGGTTCCAGGTTGATAGGTGTTCAATAAAACCTTTTGAATAAATGAATAGTCATTATAGTAATGTTGAAGACTTCATGCTTGACCTAGAATTTGGGTCAGATGGCAAAGTATTTTACTGAAGGTTTGCTGGCAAAACACAGTACTAGTATCAGTGGTCAAGTAAAAATGCATCCCCTATTCCTAACCGTCAATTACACACTTCTGCTATACTCTCTGGTTTGCATGCTTCAAAAGGAGTGGGGCTTCTTTGTTATTTCCCTAGTTTTGGCTCAGAAAGTGAGATTCTTGGCCTGAGGGGTGATGTTAAAGGGGTAGGGGTTGGCATTAGGGTATTATCTGGAGGAAAAGATGGTGGTTGTAGGGGAGCAGCAGAGAAACTACGATGCAGTCAGAGGTCCACACTCAGACACAGGGAGAGGGGACATTCCACTCCTGCTTTTGCCTGGGTTGATGCCTGGGCACTCTAATTTCAGCCATACTGCTTCACGCAGCCTATTTCATCATCTGCTGGATTAGCTCTCTTGGTTTCTAGAGCCAATACAAAACTGACAGCTTTGACTTAGATTCACTATTGCTAAATTGCAAACAAGCATCAGTTGTTATGGGTTCCTGGAGGTGGAGAAATGTACTCCAGTTACTTCATAGTAATGATGGCTTCTTGTTTGTATTTAAGGATAATTATGGAGGACAGGAAGGTACCTTGGCAAAGACAGCACCAGAGCTCATGAACAGCTAAATTTTTCTCACTTTATTGGAGACTCCAGTAGCTGACTCAAACTTTTCCAGCCTGCTTTTTTCATTCTAATCAGGCTAATGTGAGTCCTCATCCTTTGCTTTCCTATTCCTTAAATATCAATATTTTCCCAAGGTCTTCCTCATTTATTTCCCCAAATTTCTTTACTCATTTCTATACTAACTCATATATGATTTACTTTAGTGTCAGGTTATATAAGTAACACACATATATCCCAGGCTTTATTCTTGGCTCTGAGTTTAATTTTTAAATATATTTTAAAATAACTGAATGTGGAAATCATTCCATCACTCAACCATCCTAACAAAATTATTATCAATGTTTGAAATTTTCTTTTAATCTTTTTTCATACACCTATAATTTTATGTAGCTTTAAATGATAATGTGTTTACAATTTATAACCTGACTTTCATTTGACAGTATGTCTTATCTATCTGCTGTTTAAAAGCTTCATAAATTATTTTATAGCAGCATGATATTCTATTAGAGGAAAAAATAATCTAATTGGCCATTCTTTTATTGTGAGTACAGTAACTACCCTCAGAAGTTTCATTAACATTTCAAGCAGCATTTGCATAGTTAAGAGTTTCTGTCCTGCTTTCATTTTTTCATAGGAAAATGTTTCATAATCGGGATTGAAATTAAGGAAGGATAGGTCTGAAATGTGTGAGTTTATAGCTTTTGATAAATTTTTGAACAAAATATTTCATAAAAGTGAATGCATATCTTTCTTTGTTGCAGTATTGATCTCATTTACTTTTATACACTTTGTTTTTACTGATTAAGGGAAATAAACTTGCATTAATACTTTTAGTTAGGTTTATTCATTTGAACAAGGTATTATGCTTGTATATTTTGTTTACTAGGTAAATTTCTGTGTTTGTGAATTCTTCCATGTGATTTGCCTATATCTGTCAGCTAACTTATATTTCTAATTCAGTAGTAAATGTGTTTGCTTAGATGTACATTAATCCATTTTGGTATTTTTTAACCCCTCACATAATTGTGATCATATTATAAATATCTTTATTTACTGCCTTTTCAACATGCTACATAAGCAGATTGACATTTTTATGAATTCCTTAGAAATATTACTTCTGACAATATCCTGCATATATGGAATATCATTTACCTATCCTTCATTTTTCTTCTAAAATTATTTTCTGCTTTTCCTAAAGTACATAATACAGTGAGAAATATATTTATGATGAAAGCCTTCCTAAAATTTTGATATTTCCTGTGGAGAAAGACAAATATTTGTACTTCATGTAGCTGTTGACCCATAATTGAGTCTCAGTAAATATTTTAAAATAACTGTATGTATGAATTTAGTATCCAGAATGTATAAGGTGTTTTATCTTGTCTACCTTAAGTGGATAATACCTAAGATATTGAGCACAGTTCTCAATCATATCTCATATCTTAAGAGGTAGATGGTCAAGAAACTTTGATTCTTCTTTCTGTCAGGATACCAGAAAGATTTAAAAATTCTAATATACTAATCCAACTTCATAATTAGGCCTGGAAATGTTAAGATAATGTAAAGACACATTAAAACTAGTCTTGGAACACATAAAGGTCTGTCCAAAGGGTGATACGTTCTAAATGTTCAGAGGACTTTTATTCATCCTACAGTTGTTTCCTATTATTTCTACCAGTTTAAATCCCTAACACATGTTTTTGTTATGCCTCATCTTTCCCATGCTGTATTTTCAAAAACAATTTTCTTTTTGACCAAGATCAATCCTTTCCATTTAATGTTTTAAAATCTCATATCATTATATAATACTTATCTTTTCATTTGGTTGGCATCATTTTGTATTCTCTCTTTAAAATATTAGTTAGCTATTTTAGCTTTTGTACCATCTATACATTTGATGGAAAAAGGGCTCATTGTTCATCTGACTATTTATTATAGATCCCTCTTCCATGTCACCTCACCGCTTGCAGACTTTCCAGGTCATCAGAAATTTGTGAAAACAACAACCATTGTGACAGATTCTTTAATCAGCTACAAATTACCTGAATTTCTATGTTTTCTTTCTTATTCCTAAATCCATTTAGGAAATACTAATCACTTATGCTCAAATTTTATTTCACCCTATTATATGTAATACCATATGAAAAATGTGATTTTTGAAATTCATCTCTCTTATTCAGAATCAGTGGTCATTCAATTGATAATCCATATGCTAAAATAATTATTATAATAACAAATAACTATAAAATGGATAGCCATATATTTATCTTTATCCACTAGCTCAGAATTTTAGAATATTACGTTTAAAATGTAATAGTGAACTAAGTCTTAACAATGCCTCACCATTTCACCATGGTTTAATGTGAGTTTTAAGTATAAGGATGAAGGAAGCGTGAGAAAGAAAGGGAGTGAGGTGTATTTACTACTTATATCAATTCTTTGGGAGTGTGTAGGTGCAGTTTCCTTGGCATGACACTCTCCTCATGCATATGTATTACACTATCATATTGACAAATAGCAACATATGTTCCTATAACATTAACTGAAGTACTGCATGTTATTAAGGGATCAAAGGCACCAGAGATGTAATAAAGATCACCTAAATATTACATAGCTGCTTCTACAATTCTACCAACTTTCATGTAAGCAATTGTACCTAGATAATCACAGCCATATTCAGATTACAGTTCATAATTCTTCTCCTTTAAAAATTGAGAACAACACCTGTTTTCATTCTGCTTAAAAAAAAAAGTTTGATAGGATTAGGAAACACATTCAGTCTTTGTTTTTAGCTGGCCCATTTCGAAAATTGGGGTCATGGATGATGGCTTCCTGAGTGGGGCAACAAAAGCAGTGGTAATTGAGAAACATTAAAAAGATTCAGATGTGTGGTTCTAAGCACCATTTGCAAATGTGTGAGTGCATTGACATGCTTGATTATGCAAAAGCTGAGCTGTGCAAATCATAATAATAAGCTTTCTCATTAAATTTCCTGCATTTTCTGCTTCTGGATCAGTCAGAAATATGGCCAAGTGTTCCCATTCTTTTGAAATTTCCCATTTACACTTGTTTTAACTACTCAGAGAAAAATAGGGGAAATAGAGCAATGAAATAAGATTTTAATTAAAAGGGAAAATGGAAAACGTTCACATTTCATAAAACTCAAAAGACATGGACTTTGGTTATAGTCAGCTTGAAAACAAAATTTTACTTGGCATTCGTTAAGTCAATTCATAAGACAATAAGTACGGAATGTAGTCCAACTATTTTAAAAGTAAACCTAAAAATGATACTTTAAGAGGGCTAATCAAATCATTTATTTCATGAAGAAAGGTTTTATTCGGAGATTCAGGGCCATTCATGATAAAGTATAATAATAATAATAGAGGCCTATTTGAAAGGAATAAGACTAAAAACATTTTGCAGTTTTCAAAGGTATGTCCAGATATTCAAAACCATTTTATTAGTTCAAAATGTTTTATTTCCATTTTTAGTGGAAATAAATGAATATAATTAATAGTTACTTACAGAGAAACTAACAGTAAAATTAGGAACTCATTCAACATGACCAAGGCAGTCTTTACACCTGGATGCATGAGTATCCATCTCGTTGACTAACAATACATTAAAATGATTTCTGTGTTAACAGTGATGTGGCTTGTTCGGCTTTCCAATGAAGTATCAGTTAAGACAGTGACCAAGAGAAGCTGAAAAGGTTCTCGGTCTAAGCTGTGTGCACTGGCACTATATAGTCAGCAAAGGAAAGCATTTCACTTGCTGTAGGTAAAAGCAGAGGTGTTTTCCCCATAATGAGTGTGGAGGTAAATGCTGATTTGCTTGTCCCATTATATTTGAAATTATGTTACACATTATATCAGTGTCATAGTGAGAGAATCAGAATAGGAGCTGGGTAGGAAGTAACTTAAGGAGCAGTTTGAACTCCCAAATTCCATAAACCTATACTTACAACCACCTCTGGACTTCCCATGCTCAAGGAAACTGCAGCACTCTAAGCCCTGTGTGCATTGCCTCATCAGAGATGAAGAACATAAGGAGATGAGGACCTCAAGTTCCAAAATCTGGACTCTAAGTTGCATGTCCCATGATCTCCTGTAATTTGCCTCTGTACCCCAAATCAGTTCACATCAGTCACTCACATGTTTCAAACATTAGTTCTGTGATTATTGAGAATATTAGCACATTCTGTTATTTTATGAGTCTAAGTCCGTGGAATTTTCTAGTTTTCATCTCCCATGACCTAATTGTATATTCTAATTTTCTGCAGCTTGTGCACTCCACTCACTAAATTTTTTTTCAGTTCTATTTTTTGTATTGATATACAATCTTATATTAGTTTCAACTATACAACATAGTGGTTCAACAGTTACCCATATTAAATTCTCACTCCCACTAGTACAGCTACTCTCTGTCAACATATGAAGATGTTACAGAATCACTGGCTATATTCTCCATGCTGTACTACCATCCCCATGACCAGCCTACATTGTGATTGAGAATTTTTGTGCCCCTTTCTCCCCCTCCCCACCCTAACCTCTCCTCAGATGAATGGATAAAGAAGATGTGGTACATATCCATTCACTGAATTTTATCGTTCAGTCACTAAACTCTTAAAATGTGCAGATGTGGAAACCACACTGTGTCTACTCACTAAAACACCATACAACCCTTTTCTGGAGCTCAGTATGTCTCAACACTACAATTCCCACAAAGCCCACCTGTCTTTCACAATGCTCTTTAATTTCACACACTCTTAGATATGAAGACTGATGGCCTCACTCTGTTACTATTCAGGCACATGGTTAAAAAAAAAGATGTGTTCCAAGCACCTTACATCTCAACTTTATAGAAGAAGTTGGTCTTCCTACTTCCTTCCCTCCATGGCCAAAACTGTTTCTGTATTCTCCAGAATATAGACAGTATTTCTTAGTACCACTGCACTTCCCCTGTTCCCTCACTTCAACCCCTCTGAACCCTGCTGTTCCGCACATACATGTGCATTACTAATCCTCTGTATGGCTTCCAGCTGGCTTCCCTTTTTGTCTGTATTTGCTAAGTATTCACTATGAGAATCTAACCAAAATCCCATAAGAGCCACTGATATTTAGCTTCAACTAAGTCAAATGATCAGATACATGATTAGTATTTTAGGAATTTGGACCTGAGCACTTTTATACATCTCACTAAATTAATAACCCAAATCATAATTTTTCAACAGTAGGAAGTAAGAGGAAATTAACATTATTTCAATAGTTAAAAATAATGTACAATTCATACTTACTTTGTAGAGAAAAACATTTAGATTTGAGTATTTATGTCAAAGATATGCAGGGATAGCTTCAAGCAAAACAGATAATGAGGAATTACTGAATTACACTAGGAGTTATCTACCTCTGACCACTCCTCACTGTGTGCCTTCTTGTCCCCAGAAGGTCAGAACCTGATCCTTATCCATCAGATGACCAAACACACTCACCGCCTCATTTTCCTAGCAATGTTCTGCAAATTCCTTTTGCATCTTACAAGCTTTATAAAGATTATAATGACTAGCTATGGTGTTATTTATGATTCTAGTTTCAGAGTATTCAAGACATACAGTTCTTTGAGCCAAAGTTGCAATTTAACAAGAAGGTGCTTGCCCAATAGTTGACCAGTTCTTTTTTCTTTCTCACCAGACTTGTTCCACTGGAAACCGTAAGCATCGTAAAAGTAGATGCTTAGTTAATGATACTGTGTTATATATTTGAAAGTAGCTAAGAGGGTAGATTTTTTAGATTCTTACCACAAAAAATTTTTTTAACTATGTGAGGTGACAGATGTGTTAAGTAACCTTATTGTGGCAGTCCTTTCACAATATATACCTATATCAAATCATTATGTTGTACATAATGATTTATGTACAAACTTACACAATGTTATATCTCAAATTTGCCTCAATAAAGTTGGAAAAAAAATAAGATGCAATTAAAAAAAAATTCTGTCCACTGTTATATAATCAGAGCTGAGTACAGAGTGTGGCAAATAAAAGACAGTGAGTATTTTTAGAAAAAGTTAGCAAATTAATAAATAAATACTGCAGTATGTCTCTAATCCCCTCATGGGGATAACTTTTTATGCAGAAAGCAACATTGCCTGATAAATATATTTCACATAAATTTATAAATTGATAATGCTTTATAGATAGAAAGCAGCTCAGAGATCCATATTTATTTAAAAATCAAAGAAAAAAACTCAGTTCATTTTGTTTTTAGGCAAAGTTATGTAATTTAAATTAATAAAGTGTCAGTAACATATTGAAAATCTGTAAGACTTTTCCAAAGCATCTTCCTTAACTCTATATCATCTTCTCTTAGCATTTAAACATGTGTACTTTCATCAGTCAATCTAGTAACATAATTTTTACTCAGCTCTATAATTCTTTGTGTAAACATTTTTTTCTCCTTGTTAGATTGTAGGAAATTGTTCCCATGTGATATTTCTTACTGGAGGCTTTGGCCAAAGAAGGTATTATTCAGCAACATTTTGACCTTTGACTTCTCAAAAGGCTACATCAAAAATATTCATAAATCTTAGAAATAAATATTCACAGGCACTGTCTATCAAGTCTTAAAACGGATTGTAGTCACTTCCAATTGTATCTTAAAGATCTCATGAATGAAAATTTTTAATTTCTTATTCTCATTTATTGTTTTCAAACATTTAAAAATCTTTATGTTCTGTTAAAAACAGAGGAGTTTCCAAGGAACAATGTCTGGGACAGCTTAACTACTCTAATTTTCTTAGGTTATCTTACTAATACTCTGTCAATTAAGATTTGGTTGTGCTCTTTATGCTGCAGTTCAGTGCAAGCTGCTTTATTTTCTCGATTTAATTTTTTTTAAATGAGAGACGAATGAGTCCAATTAATATTAGCTCCACAAACAATTAATTTTACATTAAAAATAAATGGCTTCAATTGATCACAATTCTCATCAACTGCTGAAATACAGTGCTAATTTGGGAATGACAGGGAGCATAGATTCATGAGGAAGATCAGGAATTAGAGCTGAGCTGTACTTTAAAGAAAATTCATTGGATTAGTGTAGATTATTGATAAAGTTTCACAGAGAGCAATGATAAAATGCCTTCATGAATGCTTGGATGCTTAGATTTTTACCTGTGCAATAGTGTAATTCAAGAACAAATAATCAAAGATACCTTGAATTATGCAAGAAACATATTTATGAAGGAAAAGTAACCACTATCTTGTTAAGAAAGAACACTTGGACATTTTAAAATTGTGACATAATCCTCAGGATGTAAAGAACTTCAGATTTACTTTTAACAGGTTATAGTATTTAAGTATTTAAGTATAGTATTTATAGTAACTAAGTTCTATCTTAATCATAAATAGTTTGTACTTACAAAAGAGCAATAATTCTCTTTGAAATCAGTACCATCAGTACTATAAAAACATTTTAAGAAATGGTGCTGGAACAATTGGGAATCCATATGCAAAAAAATTAACAAAAATAGGTCATAGATGTAAATAGAAAATGAAAAACTACAAACTTTTTGAAGGAAATGTAAGAGAAAAATCTATGTGACCTTGGATTTGGAGATATGTTTTTGACACAATACCAAAAGCAAAACTTCTTATGAAAGAAAAAGTTAGTAAGTTGGACTTGACTAAAGTTAAAACTAGTTGTCTGCAAAAGATACTATTAAGAATATAAAAGACAATCCATATACTAGGAGAAAAATATTTGCAAAACATATCTGATAAAGTACTTTTATCTATCATATGTAAAGAAATATTACAACTCAACAATGAGAAAATAACTCAATTAAAAATTCAGAAAGGATCTGAAACAGGTGCCTCACCACAGAAGATAAACAGACAGCAAATAAGAATAAGAAAAGATGCTCAAAAGCATTTGTTATTGGGGAATGCCAGTTAAAACAAGGAGTTAGCACTATACACCAATTAGAATGGCTCAAATCTAAAAAACTGACAATACCAACTTCTGATGATGACTCAGCAATGGGAACTTCCATTTGTTATTGATGGGAATACAAAATCAAACAGCCACTTTGGAAGAAACTTTGGTAATTTATTACAATACTAAACATAGTTTTAACCATATCATTCTGCAATCGTACTCCTAGGTATTGATTTGAAAATTTATATCCAAACATAAACCTGCATACAATGTTTATAGCAGCTTTATTCATAATTCCCATAAACTGGAAGTAATCAAGATGTACTTCAATAGGCGAACCGATAAACAGCTCTGCTACAACTGTTACATAGAACACTATTCCATATTAACAAGGAATGAACTGTTAAGTCATGGAAAGATTTGGATGAATCCTAAGTATATATTAGTAAGTTAAAAAAAACAGTCTAAAGAGACTACATACTGTATGAGGTCATTTATATGACATTCTGGAAAAGGCAGAGATATATACAGATGATAAATAGGGTGGTGGTTTTCAGAATTCAGGGTAGAGGGTTTGTATAGGTCAGGTATAGGGTTTTATAGGCTGATGAAGCTATTCTGTGATGATAATGTTATATTGAATATATGAAACTATGAATTTGTCAAAACATATTTGTTTTCTTTACAACAAAAAAGTAAATATTACTGTATGCCAATTTAAAATAAATCATGTAGGAAGTCAGGAGATCCAGCTTGGAATGCAGAATGTGACCAAACGATCTGTATCACAAATGCAGTAAAGCAGCCTCACTGGAGGACAGCAGGGAGAGGGCACTAACGTGCGTAACTTGGGAAGTGAGCAAGTCCATAAGACTAAAGGTAAAAAGTAACTGTATATAAGTACTGGTCTCTAGTTGATAAAGTTATCCCCTATGGGCATGTTGTTTAAAAACTTCAACTATCTATTATCAGGTGTATTGTAATTACATAATTAAGTAAAGAGATGAAAGTAGTGAGAGCCAGGTTTCCCTCTGTTGGAGTGGGAGGTTGCAGAAAATCAAAGAGAAAAGGCAAGAATAGCCCATGTGGCAATGGAAAAGATTTGGAGAAACAAGTATTAACTTATTTTTATGTTTTTATGTATTTTTAAAATTAATCACTCATATTTAATATGAAGGCAGAATATACCATAAGGAAATAATGTAATTTTTCTCTCTTTAGGGTGATAGAGAGCCACTAAAGCATTTTGAAAAGCGAGTTAAGGTATTTTAATGAAATTAGAACAATGTCTGACCCAGGGTAAGCACAAAGTAATATAAATATTTGCTATTATTAGAAGGTCAATTTGCAAGTAGGGTTTTGGAAAGTATATCATTGTAGTTGTTCAGGAGAGACATGATAATACATATCTTTTTCTTTTAATGAAAATTATATTTAGGCAAAGTGTATTTCAGTTCACATTTCTATCATTAGTGAAGTGCTTAGAGAGGGCATATGAGGTCAAGCCAAGTATGTAATAAAGCCAGGATGAGACAGATGAATGTCTTATTTCCCATTCTATGTGCAAATCATACAACTCCTATTTTCAGTAGCACATCGCAGAATCAGGAAATGGAGGGTGATGAGAGTTTGCCTGGTTATTTTTGTTTTTTTACATTTTGCCAAATGTGTTCTTATTTAATATCAAGAAGAAAGAAACATTGAGTGTCTAATGGGTAAAGGAAATTTTTCTGGGTAACAGGCTGCAGCAGTTCTGCAGTCATATTATCATTGAAAAGTTCATCATATGTTTGGGAATATAAGCATAGGCATATTATAAAGATTATAAAGATATTCAGAAGTTCTCTAGAATTCAACCCTTTTATTTTACTGACTAAGAAACTACAGATATGAGCCAAAATCATAGCACAATGTCCAGCATCTTGGTGCTGGGCCTGGGCCAAACAAGGTCTTCTGATTCTCAGTTTCCACTGTTTCTTCTACTTTATTCTTTACCTCATTCTTTCTCTAGTAGATTACCATGTAAAATTATTTTGTTTTTAAACTAAATCTGTTATATAGCTTTGAGGGAAGTAATTCCTCATATTTCTGGGAAGATGAATTTCTTTTACTCTTCCCGTGAAGCTGAAATAAATTACCTGATAGCTAAACATTAAAGAGAAATAGGGTATGTGTGGCTCAGTCTCCCCTTCTCTTCCTCACTCCTGATGCAGGCGCCCCCAGGAAGCACGCACTCTGTGACCGCTGTCCCGTGGTGCTCAGAGCAGCTGCCTCAGGCAGGACGAGGCACCTGACTATTCAGAGTTGTTGGAAACTGCTAAGGTAGTGCAATACTGAATATTTTTATAATTTTGTGCATTTAGCCACAAACAGGCAATGTGTAGCATTCAAAAGCAAATAGGCTTTATCATTAAAATCAGTGAAATAAATGAAAAAACTAGAGTATTTTGGGATAGGAATATATCCACATGTTGCATAATCAGGATTTTTCTTTAACATTCCCAATAATATGGTCCTTTCAATAGAGAGTGAGTTAGTTTGGTGGGCAATAACCTTTGATCTATCTACATTTCATTATTGAGACCTTAGTTGGAAGATTTCGTCTATTTTTTCCTTTCCAGACTTTCCAACTGTGAAGCTGTGAAGTAGTGAACTTGATTAAGTTTTCTGCATGGCAAACTAAAATTTTCCCTTGATGGGTTGTTTCTGAAGAAACTCACATTATGTCATGCCCTCTAAATTAAACTTTATCAGTAATAAATGTGATATTTTGTTTCCTCATTGCCTTTCTCTCTTAAGCAGAGATGTAGCTGCTGTTTATTGGGCATTTTCAAATTCCTAAAATCTTTGTTATGGATATATGGAGAAATGTGAATGAAATATGACTTACCCTTTCCCTGATTATACAGTATATAAAACAAATAGAATGCATAAAATAATAAAGAAGAAACTGTTGCCTTTCATGTCATCACCTAATCTTTTGAATGTATATATACATAAAGCAGGAAATAAAATTGACTAAACAGTGTATTTCTATTATTTAAAAAAACCATCGATTTCAAAATCTGCTTAATTTCAAATATGGATGCATTGGAATATATAGTAAGACATTTAATTTTTAACACATTTGAATATTTGAAAGTATATTGCAAACAATATACAAATGCCTAAATCCTGTCAGACATTTCTGACAATTTTTACGGCATAAATATATAAAAGTTAAATTGCCTTGAATTTTTTTTTCAGTGGTTGGTTGTTTACTTGTGCCAGAGACTGGGAGGAGTTCACTTATAGTAGGGAAATCATGTAGATTTGTACTATCTGATAATTAGTCACTAGTCACATATGACTATTTAAACTTAAATTAAAAAGTTATTTCCTCAGTTGCACTAGCCATGTATTAAGTTCTCAATAATCCCACATATGGTCAGTGGCTACTATACCGAACACTGCAGATAAAGAAATTTCTATCATCACTGAAAATTCTGGTAGGCTCAGCTGATTTAGATGACACTAGAGGTACACTATCAATGGAATAGGTGAGGATTAATATGATGCAGAGTGAAGAGAAGGGGATGCATTTAGAAGGTCTTCAAGGTTTCTCCCTAGGGTAAATGGGTAGATACCATTCACCAACAAAATAAATATAGGAGAAAAGGAGCAAGATTTGCAAAAAGGGTATGAAATCAGATTTGTACCTGGTGAGTGGGAGGCAACCTTGGAACAAGCCAGTGGTCTGCGAGGCTGCTGGCTCTGGGAATGTGATTTCTTTGGGGAGTCTGGGTGGAGACACAATTAGAAGGAAGAGGTGGCAGTCATGGATAGGGGCTGGAGCCATGCCTTGGGTGTGGGCTCTGCGTGAGATGGTCAGAGACTACCATCAGGGTGTGGAGAAAACTGGCATTAGGGTAGTTTTCAAACTAAGTGAGTCATGAAATCAACAGAATAGGTCTCCACCAGCATTTAAAAAATAATATAGAAAATATTAACATGGTTTCATACAATTTAAGTAAAGATCTTTTCCTGAGACTTTTTTGTTATAGATATATTAACATATATGTATACTTGGTTGCAAGGTAAAATATATTTCTGAGTTGTAGTCCAATAAGTTTGAATGTCACTGATTTACACAATGAACACCTCAGAGTATAAGCTACATGTGAACTGGGACAGTATCCTTTTTCTCATCACCCCAAATCCTAGTACATAGTAGACACTCCATGAAGACATACTGCATGAAGGAATGGATCAATAAGCCAGAGAAGTAAGAGGAAGCCCAGGATATGGGTGACTCAAAAGCTAGAGTAAAAGAGAAGAGAGGTATATGCCAGTGTCAGATGTCAGTGGTTTTGGAGATACTGAGAGCATGGATGACCTTATCTCTGGAACTTCTGTGAATTGGCAGGAGCAGAAGCCAGACTGCAGAAGTAAATGTGTGGTGAAGAAATGAATATGAGACAAATGACAGTGGAGATTGAGACATTTGTTTTGTTTGTTTGGTATTGAAGATGTAAAAGTTTAATTTGTGCGTAGAAGAGATTATTTAGGAAAGGCATGCTGTAGAACTGTGCTGTCTAATAATGGAACCACTAGTCACATGTGGCAATTTAAGTTAGAATTAATTCAATTAAAAATGCAAATCCTTAGTATAGCTCCATTTCAAGTGTTCAATGGTTATATGTGGCTAGTGGCTACCATACAGACCTGAGATAGAACATTTCTGTAACTGCAGAAAGGACTATTGTACAGTACTGCTCTAGAAAAAAAGTTTGAATTCATCATTCTATGCTGAAATAAAACAGGCACATACACAGCACCCCCAACCTCCTCCTATCAGAAACTTTATCCAAA
>JAVSCE010011324.1:0-10727 GCA_032199065.1 Smutsia gigantea
GATGGCTCCCAGTCTACCAGCTGTCAGCAAGGGCTATTGAGCTGGGAGGCCCAAAAGGGCCAAACTTCAGGTCTAATCCACCTCAGAGCAGAAGCTTCTGGGATTGGGGGGAGAGGGCAAAACTGCAAATAGGGGTAACTACACCAGGACTGAAGGTCACTGGCGATTACCCCTAGTATAGGGGGAGAGGGAACCTGGAGTCTCCCCTAGCTCGGCCACTGCCCCTTGCCTGTGCGTTCAGCTTCCTCCCTCAACCTTTAACTAGACGGGTGTGAGTTTCCCCTCTTTTCATTTCCTTTGCCCTCCTTCTGGGAGTGGTTTTAATGAGCAGTAAAATGGCTAAAAGGCACCAGAAGAAAGCGCTGGGATAATTAAATTGTCTTCCCTTCCCTCAGCAGCACCTTAGCACCTGGGCCTGGCTGCCCAAGGACTGGGAGCCTCTGTACACCCAGCAGAGCTGCAGGTCCACAGCAGCCAGGCCCTGCCTACTTGCCCGCCTCTTCCCCAGGGTCCTGGAGCATCCAGATGGGGAGAGGCAACGCCCTGGTGGTGCTACGCAGCCTGCTCTGGCCGGGTCTCACCTTCTACCACACTCCCCACACCAAGAACTATGGCTACATCTACGTGGGCACCGGGGAGAAGAACTTAGACTTGCCCTTCATGTTGTAGAAGCGGGGCCAACATGGGGTTTTTATGTAGTCTAAACACTTTTCATAAATGTTAATGAATTTGGTCTGTTTGTTCTGTCCTGCTGCTTCTCTTCATCTCGACCTCCATCTGGTGTCCAGGCTCTGAGCTGGGAGACCCAGATCTCAAGCAAGTGGCAGAGGGTTAACAAGATGGTGGGTGGAACAGGCTGTGGCAGAAGGAGACAGCCCGGAGCCCTGTGAGGAAGGCAGCAACTTCTTGGACTCGCATGAGATGTACATGGGCCAGGCGGCCCAGCTCACCTCCTGGTGCAGCCCTCCCAGGCCAAAGAGCTAACAGGTGTGATAAAGAGGATAGGAACCTGGTTTGGCCCATGAACTCCCTCTGGTTGTAGCCATGTGGCCCATCACAAGAGATTAGTGACTTAATGCTTAGTAACTGGTCGGAAAGGGGCCCAAGTCCCCTGTCCCCAAACAGTGAGCACACACCCGGTGGGTGAGTACACGAGCCCGGTTTATGCTATTTCTTTGGGCCAAACTTGTGTCGTCCAGCAGCGAGCACAGTCAGAGCCAGCCATGAGACCACGGCAGCTGCCAGGGGACCGCCTGCCCTGCGTGCCCCCAGTTTCCCAGTGCAGTTTCTTGGCAGGCCCCTTGTGCCATCCATGGAGGAGAAGCCAGGCCACCTCCATCCTGGCAGGATAGAGCAGGAGATCAGGAGGAACTCTGGCCAGGCTCTCAGGAAGCCTCTCAGTCAATGATAGAGCACCAAAGGCCTTCTGGAGTAGGAGACGTTGTCTTTCAGGAGGGGTGAGCCCACAGGCATGCGCACCTTGTTCCAGCAGCGGCCTTTATTGTAGATGGGTTTGACGGAGCGGGGAGACCAGCGGGTCAGGTACCTGTGGAGGGAGCCCAGGGAGGTACTGTGAGGTTGGGGACTCATGCCTGATCTGGGAGAGCAGGCACAGCTCCCTCAGGCCAAAGCTGCGGTTGGCCAACTAAACCCTTTCACCAGTTCTCCTTTCCTGAGGAGTAGGGGATTTTCCTGGGAGCAATGGCTGCGTGTGCTGTAAACACACGAACGGGCTCTGGCTGCTGCGAGCGTGTGTGGCCAGGGTCATGCAGCCCAGGGCCACGCACTCCCTTGATCTTTATGAGTTGTCAATGTTTGTGTGTATTTGCTGGGGGAGGCGGAGGAAGAAGCTGCTCAGAGAGTATATCATTCCCCTCTGGCCTCAGTCACGGGGAGAGGAGAGGAGAGGCTGATGTAAGGGCCGGGAGGAATCCTTCCCTCTTCCCCACTTGGCTCCCCTTTGCCCTTTCAACCTTCAGGGATCTCCCTTGGGCAGCCGTAACTGGTGTAGGACCCCTGACCCTCACCTAACCTGTGATGGAAGCCAAGGGTGAGGGCCCATGGGTGCAGACCTAGCCCAGGAAGGTTCCTGTAGGAGGGGGTGGGGAAAGATGACTGCCGCCCACAGTCCTTTGGCCTCCTTTGGGGATGGCCAGGGCTTTGATGGTTCCTGGAAAAGTACCTCATGCCGCCTGGGACTGGGGTTTACTCCATCCAGAATGAAACCTGGCTTCTGTCCAGAGAGGCCCACCCTTTGTCCTGAAAGCTCAGCCATGGCAAAGGCCAGGATCCTTCCCTGCCTCCATTCTAAGTTGAGGCTTAACCCAGCTGCCTCTAGAGACCCTCCAATGAGAGGCTTTTTAATTAAAAAAATTAATTGCCTTGGCTGAAAACCTGCAGATGAAATTTTAAAAAAATGTCTGCTGATTTGTACATTTCAACTGAGCTCCCTTGGACCCCAGTCTTGTGGTCTCAGCCCTGTGTAGAGGGAAGAGTTCTGAGAGGAAGTAGAACACTGCAGGAAGTGCTGGCTTACACTCCAAGTGTGTGGTGGGCAGGGAGGGGAGGGCTCTCCACATCTACTGTGGATGGCAGCGTCCCCAACGGGAGACATGTGGAGTGGGCCAGCCCCGGGGACAGCTGTGTATGTGGCTGGTGGCAGTGGGACAGCAGAAGGTAAAGGGAGGAGCACCCCTGGCAGGTCTCTGTGCTGACACTGCCCAGTCTTCAGAGGGGGTGAGTGAAGAGGTGGAGGGTGGGAGCCGGTTTCCCAAAAAAGTGCTAACTGGAATTCAAGGAGCCCAAAAGACCCGAGGCTGACCAGGGTCTCCAGGGCTGCTGCCCTACGGCTGTTCTTTCCCCCTGCCCTGGAAAGACCTGAGGGAGGCTAGCCCTGGGCCTTATGCCTGTGCCACATGGAGCAGCTAGCTGGAGGCGTGGAGGGCGGGGGGTGGCGGCTGAGGGGAAGGGGGTGCCTGGGTGGCCTCCAGTCAGCTCTCTGGGAACACTCCAGCTCTAGGAAGAAGCAAGGATCCTTTCTACCTCTCCAGAAGGGACAGACGAAGGAGAGAGCGTGGCTCCCTGGTGCCCGGCAGAGAGCGGGCTGGTGTGCAGCAGCTCAAGGGTCTCTGGATGAAATGATAAAGAACCTTGCAAGGGCACAAGGCGATCAACCTCCCTTGCAGCCAGGACCCCAGCCTGCCCCCCTCCCTCCACCCCAACCCTGGCCTTTTCCAACCCAAGAGCCCCCACACATCATCAATCCTGTGTCACGTTAAAGGACACCGGATATATGGGAGGGAGCCTGGCCTCACTTCAAAGGCCTGAAGGCAGGATGGACTGTGTCCTCAGGCCTACTGCTGTCTCTTAACAAGTCAGAGCAATGGTGGGCTCAGCCACCAAGCGGGCCAGAGCACATCTGGGAAAGACAGGAAGAGGTTAATATGTCGTGCTGCTCCAGGGCTGCTGGCAGATGGCCCAGCTAACAATGTGGGAGGTGCAGGTGGAGGTGGGCATGGGGCCAGAGTGATGGTGAGGCATCATGGAGAGCCAGCTCTGGCCCCGCACCCCCAGCCAAGCAATCTGCGGCTGGTATCTGCTGGCCCCCCACCTTTCATGCCTGGACTGTTGGGGATCAGTCTAGGAGGTTTGTTGTGGATGGGGTGTCTTGCTTTACTTCAGCCATCTCCGGTCCCCTACAGAGAGCAGTTTCAGTGGCAGCTGGACAGACTGAAGGGGGGAGGGGCCACTGATAAGGGAGAACAAGAAGAAACACCAAAATCAGTTTTACAGACACGGATCTATTCTCAACAGGAGGGTATTATGGTCATAGGAATATGAGGGGGGTAATGTCAGAGATAGGGGAAAAGGAACTCACAGAGGATGACCATTTGCAATATTAGACAAGAATCTGCTCCTACAGAAGATGGGGCCAGCCTGCTTAGGCTGAAAGGCAGACTGATGGATTCCAGGATCTAGGGGCCTCCCTATCCTCCTCTACAGAACCTCAGGACCTCCCAGAGCACCTCGTGTGGCTGTGCAAGCTGTTAACGGCACAACTCTAGGCAACACCGTGTGCCGCATAGTCTACGTGGGTGCCAAAGTTCTGCAGTGAGCAACTTGCAGCTATACCGTGGCCTACCCCGAAGTCTTCCCATATCTAAGGCCTCACTTTGCCCTTTAATAACCCCAGTGCTGGGATCCTGAAAGTTTATAGGAGTGCTCTGACATTCCCATAGCGATGCAGTATGATGTCATAAACAGGGATTAGCACACACTAATGCCCAACCAGCATTACCCTCCTGCCCCTGTGCTAAGTGCCCTCCTGGGGAGCAAAGACGCTGAGACCAGCAAGGGCGGGTGACACAGGCATGCACAGTACTAACTGCAGCAATGGTGGGGCTGACACGGGTGAGTGTTCAAGCTGGAAGGGCCGGACCAGGCGGCCACAGAGCAACCCAGCTTTCCTGAGCTATGGCATGAGCACACAAGAAGCGCCCCCCAGGGAACACAGTGAGAGCTGCGGGCCTCAGAATGCTCACGGTGCTGATACCCAGGTGTGCTTACCGGTTGAGCTGGGGTTTGCTCTTCGGAACAAATCCTTCAGGGAGCTGAGGCCTGTGATTTGGGAGCAGACCTGAGTGGAGGGAAATGCCTGTAAGGCGCTGGTCTCTGTAGCTCCCTCTGCAGCTCGAGGGCCAGAGAGAAAACCCAGGGGGTTAGAAGGTTAGCACTGAGGGTGAGTATAATGAAGACTGGCTGTCCACTTCTCTTCTAGGAGGGGCTGGAACATGGGGCAGCTGGAGGGGGTAGGGTGGTGGGATGGTAGCCACAGCCCTCTGCCCATCAGCCCTGAGAGGGCCTTCTACCTGCTCGGTGGGCCATCTTCACACACTCCTCAATCTTGCGGTGCTCTTCCTGGCACAGGCCTGTGATCCTTCGGGGCAGCATGCCTCCATGAGGCCGGATGAACTGACTGAGCAGTAAAACATCCTAGTGGAAACAGAAAACAGGAGATGAGGTCAGCGGGGTGGGTGTTAATGCTAGGGAGCCAGGGCCACACGGCCATAGGGGAGAACCCCCCCCACCCCCACCAGGCTCCAAGAGGTGGTCATCACCCTTGGGAACTGACCTGAGCTCGCTCTTTCCACAGAGAGCTCTGTACACTGGGTGTGCTACCCTTACCCTAACAAAAGGGCTAAATCCCAACTTGGCAAGATTTTCTGGTCCCATTACCAACCCTGGAGCTCCCAGCTCCTCCACGAGATAACCTTCTGACAGAGCAGGCTGAAGAGAACTCTTCAGGAAGTGTTACCAACTTTTTGTGCACCTGAAGTTATCTTTCCTGGTATTGCAAAGCCCTGGGGGAGGTAGGGAATATGTCATGTATTTCCACACAAAAGGGAAAACCTGTAGCATTTCCACCACAGAGCCTCCAGGCCATAAGCCAGAACACATGCAGACAGCCCCTCCACCTTCTGCTGTTCCCTCAGAAGTACTGAGGAGGAAGGAACCGGCACCGTGAGTGAAACCACATCTAAGCCCACTGCAATTGGATATGAAAGATTCTGTGGCTTCTTTTGGGCCATCAGACCGCTCTGGATGAGTCAAGGAAACATGGATAAACCACTTTCTCTCCCAACTCTCACAGGATGGCAGAAGGGGTTAAAAAAAATAGTTGTCCCCCACCCTGCCCACCTCCAGCCCCTAGGAGCCCGGTGGCCAGCCTTAGCGGTCTTGTTCCACGACCCGACCTGCTCCCCTGATAGGCCCCTAACTGTTTAAGTGCAGCTTTATCTGCGTCACTGGGCAGCGCCTGAGGGACCCAGGCCCCCAATTCCCACCCCTGTACTCTAGAATCTGATGAAAAGAACTTGGGTTGGATTAACCAAGGTAATAAACTGGGCTCACAGCACCCCCGCCGCAGGCTGCCAGGCAAGCCAACAGCTATGTGCACCTCAGGCTAATGGTGTCCTAAGTGGAAAGG
The DNA here is from genome assembly GCA_032199065.1 of Smutsia gigantea. NCBI lineage: Eukaryota > Metazoa > Chordata > Mammalia > Pholidota > Manidae > Smutsia > Smutsia gigantea. Next base: position 5,987 of record JAVSCE010011324.1, read on the forward strand.
GGTAAAAGGAAAACAAATTTAGCCTTTACCTCGGAGGGGATTGGATTTCTTCTGCTAGATAAACAAAGCCAAGTCCATTTCCTGGAAACGGCTGGTAGGAAGAGTACCCCATGGTGGCCAGGCGGGTGTGGTGTTCACCTCATCTTCAGCTGGGATTCCAAGTATGGCCATGACCCCACCGACTTCCATGTCAAAATAAGCTGTGAATAGTGCCCCATGGCCTGCAAGCTTCCGATTCCTCCAGGCAGCCATCAGCCGAAGGGCCAGAGCAGGGTGAAAGAACCTCCTCCCTCCACCCCCTGAGGTGGCCCAGAGCCAAGGCTCCCAGCCCAGGAGATTAGTTGGGTCATTCTGTCCAGATCCCATGGGCATGTGGTCCTTCCTGCTCTTACCACCTGACTGGGATCTCTGCCCTTAGTCATCCCTTTCCACAGAGGAGCACAGAAACAACTTGCAGGTCGAAGTGGCCCAGAGCCTCAATCACCTGAAGCCTAAAAATAGGGTGCTAATGTCACCAGTAGAACTCTGAAGGACAAATATGGATTTCTCCAGGGCTGTGTCCTTTCCCAGGGCTTCCCCATTTCTACAGAGGATGTAGAACAGTAATTGGGATCACAGGCTCTGCCTGGGTTTTATATCCCCTGAGTTTGGATTCCAGCTCGGATACTGATTAGCTGAGTGATCTGAGGCAAATCCATCAACTTTTCTGTGCCTCAAATGTCCTCATCTGTAAAACAAGGATAAAAAAAAAACCTACTTTCTAGGGATTTTGTGAAAACTAAGTGAATTAAGACATGTAAATGCTTACAATACTGCCTGCCCAGAGCATGCACTCAGTGCAGGTTTCCTGATGTTAACCACTGTCGTCTTGCTGTGGAAACATGTCTAGAAGAGTTAGAGCAAACAGGGTTTCTGTAGCTCCAATAGGAAAGAGACATTTAGAAATGAGTTCCCAGATCACAGAGAGGACTCTCCAAATATTTTATTCCACCCCCTTGGGAACACAACCCAGCAAGACTGGGTTATAGGGCCCTGGTGCTCTGAATTGCATACAACCAGACCATTAACTAAGTTGGTGACTCTCAACCTTGGCAGCAATTACAATCACCTGGGGAGCTTTAAAAACTAATAATGGCCAGGCTCCACCCCAGACCAAATGAACCAATATCTTGGCAAGGTTTTCTGGCCCCGTTACCAACCCCGGTAATTTAAAGCTCCCCCATGCAGCCAGGGTTGAGAGCCACTGGACAAAACAATTCTTTCTTTGGTGGCTTCATAAGATGCAACAGTGGCTATGGGGAGGTGGAGGGTGCTGCTTAAGGTGACCAGGGAATATGTCCTCTGTGACATGCACAGCCAAACATCTTTGTGCAGACTCACCTCATAGCCGTACATGTGCTTCAGGTTCCACCGGCAGATGGGACACTGGCCGGAAGGATTAGGGGGGTTTGGACTTTCCTGGGGAGTCTCTGTGATGCGGCCTTCAATCTAGGAGGCAGAGAAAGAGAGCCAGTAAGGGAGAGGGCCATGGGGAGCCTCTGATTCTTGAGCAACCCCCAAAATGGTGGGATGCTGATGAAAGTGCATCTCTGGGGGCCTCACAGAAGTAGCTAACAGGTCTCTCCACCTGAACCATGGTGGTTGCTCTGAGGCTGCTGAGCCTACTGGGCCTTGGAGTGGCCAGAGAGATGTGGTTTGGTGGCTTTCGAGGGTAGTGGAAACTGAACTGAATGCTGGTGATAAGGGTGGAGGTTTGCTTCATCAGCTGAATGCTACCTTTCCTTCCTAAAAAACAAAACAAAAACAGAAACACCAGAACATTATGCTTTCCTCTCCCTGCTTTGGGAAAAAGTAATAAATGCACATGGTAAAAAGGTTCAACTGTGCAGGGATGTGGAGTCCTAAGGAAGTCTCCCTCCCATCCACATATCCTTCTCTGAGGAAACTGCAGTTTCCAGCTTTATCTTAACAGAGATAAGTCTATGTCAGTGGTTCTCAACCAGGCATGACTTTTGCCCTCTGGGGAATACTGGACAATGTCTGACACATTTTTGATAGTCACAAGTGGGGGACGGGGCACTACTGGCATCTGACAGGGAAGCCGCTAACCATCCCACAACACACAAGACAGCCCCTGCAACAAAGAACTGAATTAGCCAGCCCAAAATGCCAGAAGTGCTGCGGCACAGAGACCCTGGTCTACGCCAATATAAGCAGGTATCTGTGTGCACTCTAGCTGCTTCTCTCTTTTTTCTTTCCATTAAGGTATCATTGATATACAATCTTATGAAGGTTTCACATGAGCAACATTGTGGTTACTACATTCACCCATATTATCAAGTCCCCCCATACCCAATTGCAGTCACTGTCCATTTAGCTGCTTCTCTTTTTTTGTTGTTGTTTTAAGAAGTGTTTATGGTTTTCTTTTCTTTTTTTTTAATATAATTTATTTTATTATCATTAATTTACAATTACATGTGCAATATTACGATTATTAAACTACCCCTTCATCAGGTCCCCCCCACCAACCCCATTACAGTCACTGTCCATCAGCGTAGTGAGATGCTATAGAATCACTACTTGTCTTCTCTGAGTTGTACTGCCCTCCCCGTGCCCCCCCAACATTACATATCTGCTAATCGTAATGCCCCTTTTTCCCTCTTATCCCTCCCTTCCCGCCCATTTTCCCCAGTCCCTTTCCCTTTGGTAACTATTAGTCCGTTCTTGGGTTCTGTGAGTCTGCTGCTGTTTTGTTCCTTCAGTATTTTTTCTTTGTTCTTATACTCCACATATGAGTGAAATCATTTGATACTTGTCTTTTTCGGCTTGGCTTATTTCACTGAGCATAATACCCTCTAGCTCCATCCATGTTGTTGCAAATGGTAGGATTTGTTTTCTTCTTATGGCTGAATAATATTCCATTGTGTATATGTACCACATCTTCTTTATCCATTCATCTACTGATGGACACTTAGGTTGCTTCCATTTCTTGGCTATTGTAAATAGTGCTGCAATAAACATAGGGTGCATCTGTCCTTTTCAAATTGGGCTGCTGCATTCTTAGGGTAAATTCCTAGGAGTGGAATTCCTGGGTCAAATGGTATTTCTATTTTGAGTTTTTTGAGGAACCTCCATACTGCTTTCCACAATGGTTGAACTAATTTGCATTCCCACCAGCAGTGTAGGAGGGTTCCCTTTTCTCCACATCCTCGCCAACATTTGTTGTTGTTTGTGTTTTGATGTTGGCCATCCTCACTGGTGTGAGGTGATATCTCATTGTGGTTTTAATTTGCATTTCTCTGATGATTAGAGATGTGGAGCATCTTTTCATGTGCCTGTTGGCCATATGAATTTCTTCTTTGGAGAAGTGTCTATTCATGTCCTCTGCCCATTTCTTAATTGGATTATTTGCTTTCTGTTTGTTAAGGTGCATGAGTTCTTTATATATTTTGGATGTCAACCCTTTATCAGATACGTTTTTTATGAATATATTCTCCCATACTGTAGGATGTCTTTTTTTTCTACTTTTGGTGTCCTTTGCTGTACAGAAGCTTTTCAGCTTGATATAGTCCCACTTGTTCATTTTTGCTTTTGTTTCCCTTGCCCGGGGAGATATGTTCATGAAGAAGTTGCTCATGTTTATGTCCAAGAGATTTTTGCCTATGTTTTTTTCTAAGAGTTTTATGGTTTCATGACTTACATTCAAGTCTTTGATCCACCTTGAGTTCACCTTTGTGTATGGGGCTAGACAGTAGTCCAGTTTCATTCTCTTACATGTAGCTGTCCAGTTTTTCCAACACCAGCTGCTGAAGAGGCTGTCATCTCCCCATTGTATATCCAAGGCACTTTTATCAAATATTAATTGACTGTATATGTTTGGGTTAATGTTTGGATTTTCTATTCTGTTCCACTGGTCTGTGGGTCTGTTTTTGTGCCAATACCAAGTTGTCTTGATTACTGTGGCTTTGTAGTAGAGCTTGAAGTCAGGGAGTGTAATTCCCCCTGTTTTATTCCTCCTTCTCAGGATTGCTTTGGCTATTCGGGGTCTTTTGTGGTTCCATATGAATTTTAGAATTATTTGTTCCAGTTCATTGAAGAAAGCTGTTGGTAGTTTGATAGGGATTGCATTGAATCTGTAGATTGCTTTAGGAAGTATAGCCATTTTGACAATATTTATTCTTCCTAGCCAAGAGCATGGGATGCATTTCCATTTGTTAGTGTCCTCTTTAATTTCTCTTAGAGTGTCTTGTAGTTTTCAGAGTACAGGTCTTTCACTTCCTTCGTTAGGTTTATTCCTAGGTATTTTATTCTTTTTGATGCAATTGTGAATGGAATTGTTTTTCTGATTTCTCTTTCTGTTAGTTCATCATTAGTGTATAGGAAAGCAACAGATTTCTGTGTGTTAATTTTGTATCCTGCAACTTTGCTGAATTTAGATATTAGTTCTAGTAGTTTTGGAATGGAGTCTTTAGGGTTTTTTATGTACAGTATCATGTCATCTGCAAATAGTGACAATTTGACTTCTTCTTTACCAATCTGGATGCCTTGTATGTCTTTGTTTTGTCTGATTTTTGTGGCTAGGACCTCCAGTACTGTTGAATAACAGTGGAGAGAGTGGGCATCCCTGTCTTGTTCCCGATCTTAGATGAAAAGCTTTCAGCATCTCACCGTTAAGTATGATGTTAGCTGTGGGTTTGTCATATATAGCCTTTATGATGTTGAGGTACTTGCCGTCTATACC
>JAVSCE010011325.1:0-11862 GCA_032199065.1 Smutsia gigantea
AAACATAGAAGAAATGGACAACTTCTTAGAAAATACAACCTTCCAAGACTGACCAAACAAGAAACAGAAAAACTAAACAGACCAATCACCAGTGACGAAATCGAATTGGTAATCAAAAAACTACCCAAGAACAAAACCCCTGGGCCTGATGGATTCACCTCTGAATTCTACCAGACATATAGAGCAGAAATAACACCGATTCTCCTTAAAGTTTTCCAAAAAATAGAAGAGGAGGGAATACTTCCAAACTCATTCTATGAAGCCGGCATCACTCTAATACCAAAACCGGGCAAAGACCTCACCAAAAAAGAAAATTACAGACCAATATCCCTGATGAACGTAGATGCAAAAATACTCAACAAAACATTAACAAACCGAATTCAAAAATACATCAAGAGGATCATACACCATGATCAAGTGGGATTCATCCCAGGGATGCAAGGATGGTACAACATTCGAAAATCCATCAACATCATCCACCACATCAACAAAAAAGAACAAAAACCACATGATCATCTCCATAGATGCTGAAAAAGCATTTGACAAAATTCAGCATCCATTCCTGATCAAAACTCTCAACAAAATGGGTATAGAGGGCAAGTACCTCAACATCATAAAGGCTATATATGACAAACCCACAGCTAACATCATACTTAACGGCGAGACGCTGAAAGCTTTTCATCTAAGATCCGGAACAAGACAAGGATGCCCACTCTCTCCACTGTTATTCAACATAGTACTGGAGGTCCTAGCCACAGCAATCAGACAAAACAAAGACATAGAAGGCATCCAGATTGGTAAAGAAGAAGTCAAATTGTCACTATTTGCAGATGACATGATATTGTACATAAAAAACCCTAAAGATTTCATTCCAAAACTACTAGAACTAATATCTGAATTCAGCAAAGTTGCAGGATACAAAATTAACACCCAGAAATCTGTTGCTTTCCTATACACTAATGATGAACTATCAGAAAGAGAAATCAGAAAAACAATTCCATTCACAATTGCATCAAAAAGAATAAAATACCTAGGAATAAACCTAACGAAGGAAGTGAAAGACCTGTACTCTGAAAACTACAAGACACTCTAAGAGAAATTAAAGAGGACACTAACAAATGGAAATGCATCCCATGCTCTTGGCTAGGAAAAATCAATATTGTCAAAATGGCTATACTACCTAAAGCAATCTACAGATTCAATGCAATCCCTATCAAACTACCAACAGCTTTCTTCAATGAACTGGAACAAATAATTCTAAAATTCATATGGAACCACAAAAGACCCCGAATAGCCAAAGCAATCCTGAGAAGGAGGAATAAAACAGAGGGAATTACACTCCCTGACTTCAAGCTCTACTACAAAGCCACGGTAATCAAGACAATTTGGTATTGGCACAAAAACAGACCCACAGACCAGTGGAACAGAATAGAAAATCCAAACATTAACCCAAACATATACAGTCAATTAATATTTGATAAAGTGCCTTGGATATACAATGGGGAGATGACAGCCTCTTCAGCAGCTGGTGTTGGCAAAACTGGACAGCTACATGTAAGAGAATGAAACTGGACTACTGTCTAGCCCCATACACAAAAGGTAAACTCAAGGTGGATCAAAGACCTGAATGTAAGTCATGAAACCATAAAACTCTTAGAAAAAAACATAGGCAAAAATCTCTTCGACATAAACATAGGCAACTTCTTCATGAACATATCTCCCCGGGCAAGGGAAACAAAAGCAAAAATGAACAAGTGGGACTATATCAAGCTGAAAAGCTTCTGTACAGCAAAGGACATCATCAGTAGAACAAAAAGACATCCTACAGTATGGGAGAATATATTCATAAAAAACGTATCTGATAAAGGGTTGACATCCAAAATATATAAAGAACTCATGCACCTTAACAAACAGAAAGCAAATAATCCAATTAAGAAATGGGCAGAGGACATGAATAGACACTTCTCCAAAGAAGAAATTCAGATGGCCAACAGGCACATGAAAAGATGCTCCACATCGCTAATCATCAGAGAAATGCAGATTAAAACCACAATGAGATATCACCTCACACCAGTGAGGATGGCCAACATCAAAACACAAACAACAACAAATGTTGGCGAGGATGTGGAGAAAAGGGAACCCTCCTACACTGCTGGTGGGACTGCAAATTAGTTCAACCATTGTGGAAAGCAGTATGGAGGTTCCTCAAAAAACTCAAAATAGAAATACCATTTGACCCAGGAATTCCACTCCTAGGAATTTACCCTAAGAATGCAGCAGCCCAATTTGAAAAGGACAGATGCACCCCTATGTTTATCGCAGCACTATTTACAATAGCCAAGAAATGGAAGCAACCTAAGTGTCCATCAGTAGATGAATGGATAAAGAAGAGGTGGTACATATACACAATGGAATATTATTCAGCCATAAGAAGAAAACAAATCCTACCATTTGCAACAACATGGATGGAGCTAGAGGGTATTATGCTCAGTGAAATAAGCCAAGCCGAAAAAGACAAGTATCAAATGATTTCACTCATATGTGGAGTATAAGAACAAAGAAAAAAACTGAAGGAACAAAACAGCAGCAGACTCACAGAACCCAAGAACGGACTAATAGTTACCAAAGGGAAAGGGACTGGGGAAAATGGGCGGGAAGGGAGGGATAAGAGGGAAAAAGGGGCATTACGATTAGCAGATGTAATGTTGGGGGGGCACGGGGAGGGCAGTACAACTCAGAGAAGACAAGTAGTGATTCTATAGCATCTCACTACGCTGATGGACAGTGACTGTAATGGGGTTGGTGGGGGACCTGATGAAGGGGTAGTTTAATAATCGTAATATTGCACATGTAATTGTAAATTAATGATAATAAAATAAATTATATTAAAAAAATTAATCTAATTTTTTACTAAGAAAAAAGAAAAAGAAAAACTAAGGAAAGCAAGATAAGTGGTTGGAGATAAGTGGGTGAAGATGACAAATATTCATTAATTTAAACATTATTATTAGTAGTAAAATAAATATATAATGATATAATTATGAATTAATTTAATTCATGATATTATAAATAACAATTTGTGGTATAATTATAAAATTATATGTTAATATAATAAAAGAGCATATAATATTATTTTATGATAAGAATGGAAGAATCCTTCCCATTCTACTAAAATGAAGCAAGTCATTTTCCTTAAGAAAATAAAAATCATTTAATTAAATGTAGTTTTTAGTATATTAATAATAATGATTTAGGTATAAAACTTCATTGGTTCTCAGAATTGTATTAGAGCAACATGATTAGGCCAAAGTTATTACTATGTTTAAAATCCACAGGAGCACTGCAGTGTTCATATATTTAGGTAATTTCTGTAGAATACTGAATATACTGTGTTCTTTGTGTGTAAGCATATGCTAATGTCATCCATCTAAAAATACCAAATTCTCATGTTGGTAAAAACATGGTTTGTGAGTTTGTTTTTTTATCTTTCCATTCCTCTGGAACAATACTGGTCTTTTACAAACCTAAAATAGAACAATTGCCCATATTTTTTGTTTTCTTCAAAATATGAAAACTATATCTCAGTACAGATAGGATGTTGGCTTTAAGTGAGGCTGTTATATTTTTCTTTGTGCTTTTTCTAATGATAATTGCAGCACCCCATTTTTCCAAGGCTGGAATTTTTAAGTACGTGTAGTGGGAGTCTTTACATGCCATATAAAATATAATCATAACCTTAGAATTTAATTTCTCCTTCAACTAATAGTCTTTAGAGTCGATCATTCAAGATTTTTCCCCCTTAGCTACTATACTCCTATTTAAATCATCATTTAACACCTCTTAGATTCTTTTATCTGCTCATCATTTCTCAGAATTCTTAAGTATGACAGCCTCCTGAAATACCCACTAAAAAGCCATATAGTTCATTTCCGCACAGGGAACGGACACAAGATTATTCTACTATAAATTGTCAGCCTCGTCTTCCCAGGCGCGTAGAGAGCACACACTGATGCCATTCACTCACCAAGTCCACATTTACTGTGATGTGCTTCTTACCATTATTAAGGAAGCTGAGACTCTCCTGTCAAAAGACAGAAGTGTCAGATGAAGTCAGAATATTCAGGGGATTTAAGGCAAAGTCAGCTTTGGTTCAATAGATATCCCTTTGCACTCAGGAACCTAATCCCAGATGTATTATCGTGCAAAGAAGCAGACTAGGTGTGATGGAGTTTCATATATCTACCCAACGAACATGTGGCAGACACATGAATACACTAAATCATATCATTTCTCATTGAATCTAATCCTCAAGAAATGATTTAAGCACAGCAATTTACTGAGAACTGGACACTTACCAAGCATTCGTTGAGGGTCCACTGCAGTATTCATCCACAAATTAGGCAAAAATAGTCTTTGCCTCACATTCTACCTAATGTTTATCCCAGGCTGATTGCTGGTCAGGGAACAGACTTAGGAAAGAGAAAAGGAGAAAAAACTGGAGTAGGAATGGGGGGAGGGGCAAAGATAACGAGTTACAATGAAAGAGAGGGAAAGAGCATGTTCCTTGGCCTGGCTTCCAATGCCTTTTAACAAAACAGAAATAGATTCATAGACACAGAGCAGAGACTGCTGGTTGCCATAGGGGAGGGGAGTAAGAGTGGATAAAATAGGTGAAGGGGATAAAGAGGCACAAAATTCCAATTACAATATAAATTAGTCACAGGGATGAAAGTACGGGATAGGGAATATAGTAGATAATATTGTAATATCTTTGTATGTTGACAGATGATAACTACACTTACTGGGGTGAGCACTTATTAATGTAGATAACCGTTGAATCACAGAGTTGTGCACCTGAAACCAATATAATATTGTATATCAACAACACAATAAAAAATTAAAATTAAAAAAGAACACACAAAAAGTCATAGAATATAATTCTAATTTTGTTTCTTATTTTTTTCTCAGTTGAGCCCATTAATCTAGTCAAAGAAGTCCTCAGGGCACACACTGCACTTTCTCACATCTTTTCTTCTATTCTGTCATTTCTTTACTTGGAAGGCTATTCTTCTCTCCTACATAAAAAGTGGCCTTTCCTCAAGATACACTTTAGGGCCCATCTTCATTAAACTTTACGGGTGAGCACTGCTCAAAGTGATCTCTACATTTGAAATTCAATTCATTTCAGTGATTACTTATTACTTTTTGTCTTAATTCTGGCTTTAACATGTCTAGTTCAGGTGACTCTACCAGTGGCTCGAATTCCAAAGGATTTATCTCAACAAATAAATAAAATCTGGTGGTAAGCAGCACAAGGGTGATCTAGAGCAGGGACCAGTAAAGTGCTACAACCATTTTTATTGGAATACAGTCACATCCACTCATTTACACATTGTCTGTGACTGCTTTCAATTTGCAATAGCAGAACTGAGTAGTTGCCACCCTTCAATGGAAAAGTTGGACTGCTCCCGGTTTCGATACTCCACAAAGTCATGAACGACTCAAGTTTCCTCCACTTTCTACTCCAGCATTTTCAGTAACAAACTTTCACTCTCATGTCCTTTCATGTTCCCAAAGGCTGCTTTATTTCTACTCAATTCCAATCATCAGGTCCTTGTATCAGGCAGCAAGAAGGAGGAACAGAAAGGGGGGAAAATAGTGGTTGAGTAAGTTATCTCCTTTTACAGAATGCCCAGAAGTCCTACACAGTAGAGCTACTTACATCTCATCTACCAGAACCTAGTCTCATGATGACTTCTAAGAGCAAAGGAGGCTGGGAAATATGCCTTTTACCTGGACATATTGCTACACTTGGTAATACAGAGGTTGTGTAAAGAAAGGAAATGGAATGATTTATATTATGTCAGCAATTAGTGATCTCTATCACAATTAGGAATTATTTGATTTTAAGAAATAAACACCCAATCACACTAGGTTAAATTAGCATTTCTTGAAAGAATTCAAAGTAATCACATGGAATTCAAGGGCAAATATGTTGTCTAGTCTTACAAAGGATAGAAACTAGAAATTAGAAAGATAGGAGGTCCCTTTCCACCTCTCTTCATCTTTTCTGGGCCATGTGGTTTCCTGCTCTTTGTGCAAAGTTTTTTAATTATTCTCTCACTGAATGAAAGATTTCTCTACAGAAACAGAGTAAATGTCCATTTTTTCTTTGAATATGGCAACAAATGCCCTTTCACCTTGATTTTTCCTCTTTTCTTGTTCCAGATCCTAATACCATGGTTAGAGTCTGACCCCGATTTGAAATTCGTAGAAGAAAAAAATCTCACTGACGTAATATGGGTCATTTTTCTACCCATGATTGGGTCACTTGTGACCTGGATGATAGTTTCATGTGGCAACCGTTCCAGGCCATAGTAGGTAAATCCTCTGAGAAGGAGTGTATGTGTGGAATGAAGGTGATTAGCACCTGTTGCCTAACTTCTTTCTTTATGCTCTTATCTCTTATAACCATACACTGCCCCAAATACCTTCCACTACTGGTTATGTTTTTAATCTTTATGAATGGGCATGTAGGCTACCTATTGAGAATTATGTTTTCAACTGAATGATCACCCCTATGGAACAGAGATGATAATAAAAATAATACATTTCCTCTTCTTAGTCTCCCAACAGTTTTTAAAGGTAGTGGTCAGTCAGTCCCCAAATATATTGTATGAAATCAGTTTCCCTTCCATTTCAGAAATGTTGAGATCTTCTGGAGGCAAAAAGATAGGAAACTAGTGGCCAATCACCACCATAATTACAACTAGCCAGAAAAAGCAACCTGGGCACATTTAGGTAAGGACATCTCCATGTGTAAGGATACTGTAGTTTTTTCTTCCAGGCTGAGTTATAATTTGTCTGAGGAAAAGAACCATACCTTGTTATTTATTTATTATATTATGCATTTAGAAAAGTAAAAGGTAGTTTTATCAGGCACACAAGAAATCAGAAGAAAAGACTTGGACGCTATTAATACTCTCTATAGATTCATTTCTCAGAATACATCATTACACATAAGACGTTGTTTCTTCACATGAAATCTTTTTCGATTCAAAATGTCCAAACTCTACCTAGAAAGAAAAAAAATTGCTGTTCTAATATTTGGTTATATTTTATAAGCAAATAATCCAATAAAATGTAATTATGTCTCCTTGTTCTTCCATCATCATTATTATTATAAATAAAACCAAGAATACTTCAAATACCATTTTTTTCTCCTTGTCATATATTTTCCTAGCGTGCTTTTCTTGATGTACCAAAAAGTTATTCCAGTGATTTCAAGAAAGGCTAGCTCTCGATGATGGGTTCGTGGTTGCAGCAGGGTGTTGGGGGTGAGTGGCTTTAGATCCAAACCAAAACAAACCCATGCATTTGATTATTTTATAATGATTTTATAGACTATAGTAAGATTTAAAAATAAGTTAAAGCTGTTACAGAATTTGAACAGTTATGTGCGAATTCTTTCAACTTTTAAAGACAGAGTACTCATAAGACTATAATGAATCTGACTAGATTAACTGCTTTTTAAGTTTTTGGTTTGGCTTTGCTTTCACGTTTGCTTTTAACAAGAATATTCATAGAAAAGGACTACTGTAGGGATACATCCACATTTATTCATTAGTCACCTTTGTGATAGCCGTCTCAAGTCTGAAGTAGAGAATTCTGAGTTTTTTTATTTCATTTTGTAGCAATCTCTAGGAGATATAATGTTATGCATCTGATTCTAACCAGTCACATATGTTTATTATTTAGTTCATATTGTTCTTACTCTCTGTGAGAAAAAGAAAAAGAGGATACCTTCCTTGATTGTCATAGGCTCTACAAGGTCATTAGGAAAGACAGGAATATACAACTTTTTAAAGCAACAGCTTATCAACATACACTATGTATTATGATTTGGGGAAAGCCTTCACACTCCCTTGATATGAATTACATGGTAGAAATAGCTAACCTATATTTTACATGTGCAAAAACAAGAGTGTTCTACATTCTACATCATGACCTTGCTTCACTCCTATGACAAGTGACAATGGCCTTGTCTTGGTGAAGCCACATAGCCTACTTTGAATCTTACCAAGCACAAGAAACACTTTCATTATTGACATTGATTTGTTATGCATTTGACTTCTTGATGAAATGGAGGGATAAATCTCTCCTTGTTCTATTATTATGATGGCATGCATTACAAATTATATGTTTGTTTCCTAGTAAAATATAAATGACAGTAGAGAAAGCAATTTATTCTAAAACCATAGTATAAACTCGTATATTTTCAAAGAACTGGTGTAATCAAGTTGATAAACCATGAACCGGGCTTCTTTAAATGAGCTGTCTTTTGGCATATGGAAATAATTATTTTCTGTTATGAAAATCAAACAAGCTGTTAGTGAATAACAGAAGACAAATACAGAAAATTGCCTTGTGAAATCACATTTCAGGAGGATCCATTGCCCATAGCAATGATAAAAGAACCACTGGAATTACTAGAAAGAAATGTGTCTGTCTCAATAATAGGGAAAACAGAATCTTCTTTCCTAATATTGTTCTAAACAAATTAAATATTAATCATGCCAATAACACAAATGTTTGTATAACTAAAATATATATAGTGCTGCCAAAACACCATGAAATTACAACTGTGTTTCCAAGAAGGATGGTGGATTAGATACTCTAATTGCTCCTATCATTGCATACAACTAAAAATTCTGAATGCAATATTTTTCTAATATCTTAAAACATATTAATAAACTGACAGTGGCACTGAGAAATAGAAAGAGGTTAAAAAGAAAGTAGAAGTTGTGTCTCTGAGAAGTAAGCAGAGCACTAAAGCCTACTTACATATTGAGAGAGATTTTACTGACTTAGAGAAATTCAGCATTAGTTTTCATAGGCTTTAAGGAAATGGATGCCTGGAGAAAAACTCAAGAAATACCTAAGGTGGAGAGACTACTGAGAAACTTTCAAGATATTCCTGGGAACTCAAGTATTATATCTTCAATATAAAAGTGAGTTAGAAATAATCCTGGACCACAAATGTCTTCTATGGAAGATTTTAAGAAAATTGCCAAAGTGAAATCTTAAAGCCAAGTCTGAGGTGGTTTCCCCTGGGAACTGTAACCATAGGTGTGACTTCCCTCAGTTTAAAACCAGTGCAGTTCAAACTTCAAGTTAAGAGTCTGATTAAAAGTGGTCACAGATTGAAAATGTGTCAGACCCCTAGAAGGGGAAAACTTGCTGGAGAAAATCATTGCCGGAGGAAAATCTTTCATATAAGGTCTTAATATTTAACACATGCACAAATAAATAAATAGGAGCACAGAGTCAAAAATATCGAGCACACAAGGAAGCAAGACAGCATGAGAGGACAATAGCAACAGACCTTTAAAAGACTTGACATGCTGAAAATATCACACAAAATACCATGTAATTGTGTTTTATACAATTTAAAGAAAAAATATAATTTTAAAAGTTGAAAGTAAGAAGAGAATGACAGTGGGAAAAAAAAGCAACAATTATTTTTTAAATTACCGAATATATTTGAAATGTAAAACTTAGAAATTCTAGGGAAAAAGAAATATTAGAATAGGCATTAAAAATTCAATGAAGAGTTTAATAGCAGATTAGAATAAAGACAGAAGTAGTAAATCCCAAAATGTATCTGAAAAGAGCAATTCAGAGAGCAGCACAGAAATATGAAAATACAGCATAGAAAAAGATAGTTTGGAAAACATGGACCAAGTGACAACATTCAACTTATATCCTATTGGAGTCCCATAAGGACAGGAAGAAGATAACACAACAGAGACGATTTTTTTTAATATAATTTATTTTATTATCATTAATTTACAATTACATGTGCAATATTACGATTATTAAACTACCCTTTCATCAAGTCCCCCCCACCAACCCCATTACAGTCACTGTCCATCAGCATAGTGAGATGCTATAGAATCACTACTTGTCTTCTCTGAGTTGTACTGCCCTCCCCGTGCCCCCCCAACATTACATCTGCTAATCGTAATGCCCCTTTTTCCCTCTTATCCCTCCCTTCCCGCCCATTTTCCCCAGTCCCTTTCCCTTTGGTAACTATTAGTCCGTTCTTGGGTTCTGTGAGTCTGCTGCTGTTTTGTTCCTTCAGTATTTTTTCTTTGTTCTTATACTCCACATATGAGTGAAATCATTTGATACTTGTCTTTTTCGGCTTGGCTTATTTCACTGAGCATAATACCCTCTAGCTCCATCCATGTTGTTGCAAATGGTAGGATTTGTTTTCTTCTTATGGCTGAATAATATTCCATTGTGTATATGTACCACATCTTCTTTATCCATTCATCTACTGATGGACACTTAGGTTGCTTCCATTTCTTGGCTATTGTAAATAGTGCTGCAATAAACATAGGGGTGCATCTGTCCTTTTCAAATTGGGCTGCTGCATTCTTAGGGTAAATTCCTAGGAGTGGAATTCCTGGGTCAAATGGTATTTCTATTTTGAGTTTTTTGAGGAACCTCCATACTGCTTTCCACAATGGTTGAACTAATTTGCAGTCCCACCAGCAGTGTAGGAGGGTTCCCTTTTCTCCACATCCTCGCCAACATTTGTTGTTGTTTGTGTTTTGGATGTTGGCCATCCTCACTGGTGTGAGGTGATATCTCATTGTGGTTTTAATCTGCATTTCTCTGATGATTAGCGATGTGGAGCATCTTTTCATGTGCCTGTTGGCCATCTGAATTTCTTCTTTGGAGAAGTGTCTATTCATGTCCTCTGCCCATTTCTTAATTGGATTATTTGCTTTCTGTTTGTTAAGGTGCATGAGTTCTTTATATATTTTGGATGTCAACCCTTTATCAGATACGTTTTTTATGAATATATTCTCCCATACTGCAGGATGTCTTTTTGTTCTACTGATGGTGTCCTTTGCTGTACAGAAGCTTTTCAGCTTGATATAGTCCCACTTGTTCATTTTTGCTTTTGTTTCCCTTGCCCGGGGAGATATGTTCATGAAGAAGTTGCTCATGCTTATGTCCAGGAGATTTTTGCCTATGTTTTTTTCTAAGAGTTTTATGGTTTCATGACTTACATTCAAGTCTTTGATCCACCTTGAGTTTACCTTTGTGTATGGCGCTAGACAGTAGTCCAGTTTCATTCTCTTACATGTAGCTGTCCAGTTTTTCCAACACCAGCTGCTGAAGAGGCTGTCATCTCCCCATTGTATATCCAAGGCACTTTTATCAAATATTAATTGACTGTATATGTTTGGGTTAATGTTTGGATTTTCTATTCTGTTCCACTGGTCTGTGGGTCTGTTTTTGTGCCAATACCAAATTGTCTTGATTACTGTGGCTTTGTAGTAGAGCTTGAAGTCAGGGAGCGTAATTCCCCCTGTTTTATTCCTCCTTCTCAGGATTGCTTTGGCTATTCTGGTCTTTTGTGGTTCCATATGAATTTTAGAATTATTTGTTCCAGTTCATTGAAGAAAGCTGTTGGTAGTTTGATAGGGATTGCATTGAATCTGTAGATTGCTTTAGGTAGTATAGCCATTTTGACAATATTGATTTTTCCTAGCCAAGAGCATGGGATGCATTTCCATTTGTTAGTGTCCTCTTTAATTTCTCTTAGGAGTGTCTTGTAGTTTTCAGAGTACAGGTCTTTCACTTCCTTCATTAGGTTTATTCCTAGGTATTTTATTCTTTTTGATGCAATTGTGAATGGAACTGTTTTTCTGATTTCTCTTTCTGTTAGTTCATCGTTAGTGTATAGGAAAGCAACAGATTTCTGTGTGTTAATTTTGGATCCTGCAACTTTGCTGAATTCAGATATTAGTTCCAGCAGTTTTGGAGTGGAGTCTTTAGGGTTTT
>JAVSCE010011326.1:0-19598 GCA_032199065.1 Smutsia gigantea
CAGAAGAAGAGAGAGAAAAAGGGATAGAAAGTGTCATTGAGGAGGTAATTGCTGAAAGTTTCCCCAATCTGAGGAAGGAGATTGTCTCTCAAGCTATTGAGATGCACAGATCTCCCAACACAAGGGACCCAAGGAAGACAACATAAGGACATACAATAATTAAAATGGCAAACAACAAGGATAAAGACAGACTTGAAAAGCAGCTAGAGAGAGAAAAAGATCACGTACAAAAGAAAACCCATCAGGCTATCATCAGGCCAGAAGAGAGTGGCATAATATATTTAATGCAATGAAGCGGAAGGGCCTTGAACCAGAAATACTCTACCTGGCAAGGTTATTACTTAAATTTGAAGGAGGGATTAAACAATTCTCAGATAAGCAAAAGCTGAGAGAATTTACCTCCCACAAACCACCTCTACAGTGCATTTTGGAGGGACTCCTATAGATTGAAGTATTCCTAAGGCTAAATAGATGTCACTGAAAGGAAGACAAAGAGTACAGAATATGATTCATAACATACAAAGAATGGAGGAGGAAGAAAAAGGAAGAAAAAAAAAAAGAAACTTTAGGTTATGTTTCTAATACCATATGAAGGAAGTTAAATTAGAGTGTTAGATAGTAAGGGAATTACCCTTGAACCTTTGGTAACCGCGAATCTAACTAAAGCCTGCAATGGCAATAAGTACACTCCTATCAAATCACCCTAAGTATAAATGGTTTGAATGCACAAATGAAAAGACACAGAGTTACCAAATGGATTAAAAAAAAAACAAGACCCATCTATATGCTGCCTACAAGAGACTCACTTCAAACCCAAAGATGTACACAGACTGAAAGTAAAGGGTTGGAAAAAGGTATTTCCTGCAACTAATAGGGAGAAAAAAGCAGGAGTTGCAGTACTTGTATCAGGCAAAAAGGACTTCAAAACAAAGAAAGCCACAAGAGATAAAAAAGGACATTATATAATGATAAAAGGGTCAGTCCAACAAAAAGGATATAACTATTATAAATATCTATGCACCCAGCACAGGATCACCTACATATGTGAAACAAATACTAACAGCATTACAGGGGGAAATAGAATGCAATGCATTCATTTTAGGCGACTTCAACACACCACTCACTCTAAAGGACAGATCAACCAGACAGAAAATAAATAAAGACACAGAGGCACTGAACAACATATTAGAACAGATGGACCTAACGGACATCTACAGAACACTGCATCCAAAAGCAACAGGATACACATTCTTCTCAAGTGCACATGGAACATTTTCAAGAATAGATCATATACTAGGCCACAAAAAGAACCTCAGTAAATTCAAAAAGATTGAAATTGTACCAACCAGCTTCTCAGATCACAAAGGTATGAAACTAGAAATAAATTACACAGAGAAAATGAAAAACCCACAAACACATGGAGGCTTAATAACATGCTCCTAAATAATCAATGGATCAAAGACCAAATACAAACAGAGATCAAGCAATATATGGAGACTAATGACAACAATAATTCAACATGACAAAATCTGCAGGATGCAGCAAAAGCCATGCTAAGAGGGAAATATATTGCAATAAAGGTCTACCGCGGGAAACAAGAACAATCCCAAATGAACAGTCTAAAGTCACAATTAATGAACCTAGAAAAGGAAGAACAAATGAGACCCTTAATCAGTAGAAGGAGGGACATAATAAAGATTAAAGCAGAAATAAATAAAATTGAGAAAAATAAAACAATAGAAAGAATCAATGAAAGCAGTAGCTGGTTCTTCGAGAAAATAAACAAATTAGATAAACACCTAGCCAGACTTATCAAGAAAAAAAGAGAGTCTACACACGTAAACAGAATCAGAAATGAGAAAGGAAAAATCATGACAGACACCACAGAAATACAAACAATTATGAGACAATAGTATGAGAAATTATATGGTAACTAACTGGATAACTTAGAAGAAATGGACAACTTTCTAGAAAAATACAACCTTCTGAAGCTGACACAGGAAGAAACAGTAAATCTGAATAGACCAATTACCAGCAAAGAAATTGAATTGGTAATCAAAAAACTACCCAAGAACAAAACTCCTGGACCAGATTGTTCAGCGCTGAATTTTATCAAACATTTAGTGAAGACCTAATACCCATCCTCATTAAAGTTTTCCAAAAAGTAGAAGAGGAGGGAATACTCCCAAACTCACTCTACAAGGCCAACATCACTCTAATACCAAAACCAGGCAAAGACACTGCAAAAAAAAAAAGAAAATTACAGACCAATATCCCCGATGAACATAGACACAAAAATACTCAACAAAATATTAGCAAACTGAATTCAAAAATACATCAAAAAGATCATACATCAAGATAAACTGGGATTCATCCCAGGAATGCAAGGATGGTAAAACATTTGGAAATCCATCAACATTATCCACTACATCAACAAAAAGAAAAACAAAAACCACACGATCACCTCCATAGATGCTGAAGAAGCATTCAACAATATTCAACACCTATTCATGATAAAAACTCTCAACAAAATGGGACTAGAGGGCAAGTACCTCAACATAATAAAGGCCATATATGACAAACCCACAGACAACATTATACTTAGCAGCGAGAAGCTGAAAGCTTTTCCTTTAAGATCGGGAACAAGACAAGGATGCTCACCCTCCCCACTTTTATTCAACATTGTTCTGGTGGTCCTAGCCACGGCAATCAGAAAACACAAAGAAAGAAAAGGCATCCAGATTGGCAAGGAAGAAGTCAAACTGTCCCTGTTTGCAGATGACATGATATTGTACATAATGAATACTAAAGGATCCACTCCAAAACAATTAGATCTGATATCTGAATTCAGCAAAGTTGCGGGATAAAAAACTAATACACAGAAATCTGTTGCATTCCTATACACTAATGATGAACTAGCAGAAAGAGAAATCAGGAAAGCAATTCCATTCACAATCGCATCCAAACGAATAAAAAACCTAGGAATAAACCTAACCAACGAAGTGAAAAACCTATACTCTGAAAACTACAAGACACTCTTAAGAGAAATTAGAGGACCCTAATAAATGGAAATTCATCCCATGCTCTTGGCTAGGAAAAATTAATATTGTCAAAATGGCCATCCCACCTAAAGCAATCTACAGATTCAATGCAATCCCTACAAAAATACCTACAGCATTCTTCAATGAACTAGAGCAAATAGTTCTCAAATTCATATGGAACCACAAAAGACCCTGAATATCCAAAGCAATCCTGAGAAGGAAGAATAAAGCAGGGGGAATTATGCTCCTTGACTTCAAGCTCTGCTACAAAGCCACAGTGATCAAGATAATTTGGTACTGGCACAAGAACAGACCCATAGACCAGTGGAAAAGAATAGAGAGTCCAGATATAAACTCAAGCATATATGGTCAATTAATATATGATAAAGGAGCCATGGAAGTACAATGGGGAAATGACAGCCTCTTCAACAGCTGGTGTTTGCGAAATTGGACAGCTACATGTAAGAGAATGAAACTGGATTACTGTCTAACCCCATACACAAAAGTAAACTCAAAATTGATTAAAGGCCTGAATGTAAGTTATGAAACCATATAACTCTTAGAAAAAATATAGGCAAAAATCTCTTGGACATAAACATGAGCAACTTCTTCATGAACATATCTCCCTGGGAGAGGGAAACAAGAGCAAAAATGAACAAATGGGACTATATCAAACTAAAAAACTTCTATACAGCAAAGGATACCATCAGTAGAACAAAAAGACATCCTACAGTATGGGAGAATATATTCACAAATGACATATCTGATAAGGGGTTGACGTGCAAAATATATAAAGAGCTCACGCACCTCAACAAACAAAAAGCAAATTAGCCAATTAAAAAATGGGCAGAGGATCTGAACAGACTCTTCTCCAAAGAAGAAATTCAGATGGCCAACAGGAACATGAAAAGATGCTCCATATTGATAGTCATCAGAGAAATGCTAATTAAAACCACAATGAAATATCACCTCAAACCAGTTAGGAAGGATGCCATCCAAAAGACAAACAACAACAAATGTTGGCGAGGATGTGGAGAAAGGGGAACCCTCCTACACTGTTGGGAATTAAATTTGTTCAACCATTGTGGAAAGTAGTATGGAGGTTCCTCAAAAAACTCAAAATAGAAATACCATTTGACCCAGGAATTCCACTCCTAGGAATTTACCCTAAGAATGCAGGAGCCCAGTTTGAAAAAGACATATGTACCCCTATGTTTATCACAGCACTATTTACAATACCCAAGAAATGGAAAGAACCTAAGTGTCCATCGGTAGATGAATGGATAAAGAAGATGTGGTGTATATACACAATGGAATATTATTCAGCCATAAAAAGAAAACAAATCCTAACATTTGCAACAACATGGATGGAGCTACAGGGTATTATGCTCTGTGAAATAAGTCAGGCAGAGAAAGACATGTATCAGATAATTTCACTGAGCTGTGGAGTATTAGAACAAAGAAAACACTGAAGGAACAAAACAGCAGCAGTCTCACAGAACCCAAGAATGGACTAACAGTTACCAAAGGGAAAGGGACTGTGAAAAATGGGTGGGAAAGAAGGGATAAGGGGGAAAAAGGGCTATTACAATTAGAGACATAATGTAACGGGGTGGGGGTGTTGTGGGGTGATACGGGGAAGGCAGTATAGCACAGAGAAGAGTAGTAGTGATTCTATAGCATCTTACTACCCTGATGGACAGTGACTGCAACGGGGTATGTGGGGGGGACTTGATAATAGGGGGAGTCTAGTAACCATAATGTTGCTCATGTAGTTGTATATTAATAATAGCAAAATTAAAAATATGTAAATAAATAAATAAATAAAAGTAAAGTGTTTATGGTTCTCCTTCCATCAGATATAGATGATGAGTCTTAGTTGTATTAAAGAGGGGAAAAAAAAACATTTACCATAGAATCTCTTTGGTTCCAGCTGTCAGAGGAGAAATATGAAAGAATAAGGGTCACAAACACATCTCTGTGTGTCAGTTTCTTCTGTCTTAATGTCAGTGAACCGATAGAGGTTTTTGTCTTTTTCTACTTTTTAATGTCTAGTAAATGAACTATTGTGTGTGAGGATTTATGGTATCATCAGTGTCGCCCTAAGATTTAATAGGACTGGCATTGAGCCCAAAGTTAAATTACCTTCTCCATATATGAAAACTTTTTCCTGGGAAATAGTAAGCTACTCAGACTTCCTTGGAAGAACCATTTAACAATTATACTTTCCTTTGATCACTACACCTTTTTTCTTTCTCTTTTTTTTTTCTGTCAGTCTTACTTAGCTGATCTTATAACAATGTTTTCTGTAGAATTTACTAATCCTTTGAAGTGGCTGGGTACTTTTATAATCTTTTTCTATGCTAATGCTATATATATATATATTTTTGTTGTTACCTAAGTATCTAAGGGTAGGAAAGGGGAGGTCTTATAGTTTAATTGAGTAAAATTTCATTTTGGAATCTTATATTTGCTGTTGTTGATTTTCAGGGACTTTTTCTTTTCACTTAGAACTCAAACTTTCAAAATCTTTGTAACTGTATGACATCAACTAAACTGATTTTATGGAGCTGCTTTTCTTTTTTTATTGGTTATATTTTCAACCTGTGATGTTGACATTCCTCAGAGGCAAGGTTAGATCTAACTTTCCTCCTCTGGCTTTCTGTATTCAGAAGAGGCCTTTCTCCTTTGAAGCATATGCACATTACAGCTCTAGAGTGTAGCTCCATCCAGCTGTTATTCACTGAGAGGTCAAGTCCCTTGGTACAGGGAATTGGCATTTTTTCTTGCAGTTTAATGAATCCAAACAGTCCTTCATCAAATGATTCTCCTTGGTTTTGAGGTACTGGAAAGTATTCTCTTAAAATGTGTTAAAATATGTGTATCCTGTGTTCTTAAGAAGTTGCTGTCACTATATTTATCTAACGTTTCCTCTGTGCCTTTTGTGGAGGAGAGGTGCTGAGTTCCAATTACGTTAGCAAATGAGATACAAATTAAGTTGAGAACAGTCAATAACATCTTTCTGTTGGATGTTTTTGTATCTTTCATAGAATTCCCAACTTGTGAGCCACTGACCCAATTTATATGCAAAAGTGGAAGATGCATTAGCAGCAAATGGCACTGTGATTCTGGCAAGTACCAAATGTTCTCTGTACTGCACTGATCTGACTGGGGCCTAGCTGTCTGTGCTGGTTGCCTATTTCAGAGGTAGTTTGTAGGAGAAGCTTGCAGAGACAAGCAAAATGACTACGACAAGTGGTGAGAAGGCAGCTGACACACCAGTGGGGATTAGCATTAAGGATAATGGAGCTCAATAGTTGTCCCGTGGGGCTATGATGGAGATTTGTTTTCTGATATTATGCTGGACATTGTCTTTAAGTCTACAAACATAAAGTAAAGGGGACATTGAGGAAATGACCTGGACAATTATGGTTCCCCAAAGCATTTATGTAAAATGCACTATAACCTCAGGATGGAGTATTTAGTAAATTAGTATGGAATTATCCAGATGGTCTCAACTCTTGTCACTTGCTTTTTATGTACAAATGATGTTCATATACTCAATTGTATCATCATGCTAAATTATACCAAGTACAGGTAAATGAATTATATATAAATCAAAACATTCTCTGACTTTGATTTCAATTCAGTCTGTTTTTACTTCACATTCCTCTCCCGCAGTAGTTGTTAATAAAGAATATAAACCATTGCTAATGATAGTGTGCGATAATCTCCTAGTATCAACACACACTTTGAAGCAAGTGTGGTAAAGGTACACAGTGACCCCTCAGGTTGGAGGATGGAGAAGAGAGGTCTGAATTATAGATGTAGTTATAAGCTCTAGGCTACAGAGATTGTAGGTCTAATCTAAATGATAATTTTCTATAATAATTATATTACTAGCTATATCATTTCATGAAATTCCTGCTATCACCACTGTCCTCCCACTTCACAGTTATTTCATGCTGAGTTATTTCACCCAGTCAGAAGTTAGTCATTTCTGAATGAAATAGAAATTAAGCTTTGAAATCTAAAGTCAAGGATATGTTTTTCTTAATTTAGTAGTTGATATTAAATTAGAAGCAAAGCAATATAAAAAAATGAAAATATTTCACCCATTTCCATGGAAAATGTCGATCACGGATTTATCATTCTTTTTCAATAACAAGAGAAAACTCCCCATACTGGAAAGAAAAGTTAGATACTTCATACGAAGAAGTTTCTCCCTGGACCCATGTTCACTGGCTGATTCTTCTCCCCAGATGACGACTGCGGGGACGGGAGTGATGAGGTTGGCTGTGCTTACTCCTGCTCTGACCATCAGTTCAGATGCTCCAGTGGCAGATGTATCCCGGGCCATTGGGTCTGCGATGGCGACAATGACTGTGGAGACTTCAGCGATGAAACCCAAGTCAATTGTACCAAAGAAGGTTAGTAGTTTTGTGAATGTAGGAAATCTTATTTTAAATTATTATATAACATTTGGAGTATTTCAGAGGGAATATTATATAATGAATAAATGTGCATCAGATAAAAAATATATCTGTGGCACTGTCTAAAATAATGTGCTCGTCTCCTTACTTTCACTCTTTCCCCTCCTTTCTCTGGTTTCTCACCTTAATACCTCCATATACTTTGATGCCTTCTGCTGTGGTCTTTGCTTCCTACTTTCATTAGGTGCTTTACCTACTACTTCTTTAATCCTCTTCACTTCTAAATTTTCAAACCCAAACCCATCCCAAAAGGAAAAAAAAAAACCATACTTTTCCTCTTATTTCCACACCAAATTTCTTTCCTTAATGCTTGAGATAAACCCCTATTAAATGGTGATGTATTCCAATGGATTGACTTCTGGAACGCAAGCTAAGATGTGACCATGGGTCTCAGCATCTCCCTGGGCAGCTTGACCCTGTCATTTGCATGGGTTACTTTGCAAACTTTGATTAGCCATGGGTCATGTTAATAAGTTAGAAACCATGCTGGAAGTATCACAGAAAAAACAGTGGCCTGTCAAACATTCATATAATCAATAACATCTTTAAGTAGAAGTTTTCTTTCTGCTTAAGAAATGGAGAGAACTTACTATCCATTCTGTCATTTATCCTAAAAATGTTTGCTGAGTACACATTGTTTATCATGTGAAACCTTCATAAGATGTATATCAATAATACCTTAATAAAAAAAAGAAAAAAAAGAAAAACAAGGTGGTTACTACGTTCATCCATATTATCGAGTCCCTCCCCCATACCCCATTGCAGTCATTGTCCATCAGTTTAGTAAGATGCCACAGTCACTATTTGCCTTCTCTGTGCTACACTGTCTTCCCCATGATTCCCCCCACACCATGTGTGCCAATCATAATACCCCTCAATCCCCTTCTCCCTCCGTAACCCCTCCCCTTTGGTAACCACTAGTCCCTTCTTGGAGTCTGTGAATCTGCTGCTGTTTTATTCCTTCAGTTTTTCTTCATTGTTATACTCCACAAATGAGAGAAATCATTTGGTACTTGTCTTTCTTCACCTAGCTTTTATCACTGAGCATAATACCCTCCAGCTCCATCCATGTTGTTGCAAATGGTAGGATTTGTTTCTTTCTTATGGCTGAATAGTATTCCATTGTGTATATGTACCACATCTTCTTTATCCATTCATCTTTTTGTTTTTATTCCCTCTCCCTCTAATTCCCCGTCCACACTCAGCTGGAAATACTGAAATGAGTGACAATTGAAAAAATCATCTACTTAATATTAGGTTCTTAATATAATAACCCTGCCTTATTTTGTGAATCCCTAAGTGATTTGTTAAAAGACATATTGTTTGGTTTTGATTTTACCTTTATGACCTGGGTTACCAAAGTAATAGTGATGATCTAAATATGGCCAGGCAGTCACCTATAAGCCATTAGGCAATGAAACACAGGTCCTCACGGCTAGTGGTATTAGGCATAATTCATGTCTTTCTCTGGCAGACGTGCAATAAAAGCTATTTAATACAAACAGAAAATTACTAAGAAATTTTTTGTGACAGCATCTTGTAAGATTTAACATGGGCATATTTAAATTCAATTTTGCTTCAAAATCAAGAGAAAATGAAATATAAAGCTATTACTTAATATTATCTGGCTCTTATTCTCCATTATGCAGTAAATTCAAGCCATCTCTGTCTCCCTCCCTCCCCCCTGCTCTGCCTGTTTATCTGCATCTCATTCCTGTATCCTTTTGCTCTCTCCATTTAGCTGGGTCCACTAGTATATATGAACTAGAACATTTTTCTTATCATAGATCTGGCAAGGAAAAAGAAAAGGTGTACAAGAAGATATTTTTCCCTGTTTTCTTTCTGTGGTGTAGTTGACATTGCATTACTGTTACTCTTTGAATATAGATCCCATTTTCCCCTACCTCACAGATATCTTTTTAGGCTCCATATGAAGAGTACATCTGGGGCTTGCTGGCACTGCCCCATAATATGCTGTGAAAGATAAATGGCCCTAAAGTTAATTTACTTTCTTCTCAGAAGTGAGATCCCATCCCTCTCTTCCATGTCTATTTATCTCTAGGTTGAAATGATTATTGCACACTAAGAAGTTTTAGAAATATTGCTTTAGCTTCATAAGTATCCAAAATGAGTTACACATCCCTTTATAGACTGTCTAGATAATTTTTGTGGGTGTGGATGATTATAGAATCAGTAGCTATTTAATGTTAATGGCCTTCATCTTTATAGCACCTCAGTTTCACTAATATATTACCACAAAGGATATACTATGTGAATGCCATGCATTTCTTATATTATGGTAATACACTAAGAAAATGATACAGATAATCTACATGATTCTTGGACATGTTTCAAGCAAAGAATGAGTAGAACTTCCTGAAATAATTTGTATTAATCAGATTATAAATTATACTAGGATTCTGTAATCAAATACTATACTTAGTAAATACAAGCTGCAGGAGTTGAGGAAAGGTAACATTCTGGGAAGACTTTGGTGCAAGACAGGCCAGAGTAATTTAAAGGGCATTTGAATATTTTTATTAAGTTTTCTGATAGAGAAGTTGTAAAATACCATGACACACAGAATTGCTAAAGCAGCTCAGGGAAGTCATTTTGCACATGCAGGATTTGTGAGGCCATTGGCAAGGTAAAGTAGAAATTTGATGCAATTAGTAATATAATTCAGGCCCCAAACCTGCTGTGGAGGTAAAAGCAGAGGATTCTGGCTTGAATTTCAAGACTGGCTGTCAAAATTGATCAAATCCACCATGTAATTGCTCAGCACTTTGCTTTACACTTCCAGGGTAAACACAGCATATGGTGCAATTTTTCTCAACTCAAATTGTTTTCAAAGGGTAGAAATACTCTTCTTAATTAACTTTTAATAGAAAAGGAACAGGAGAAACCCGGAAATGGAACATTCCATCTATATTGTCCCTTTCAGAAAATTCCCAAATTTAAGTTCAATTCATATTCTCTCTGAAACCACTCTAAAGAATTTCTATAGTTATGATCATTTTTTTTATCAAAATGACTAATATATGAGAAAAGTGTTCATGGCTAGTCCCCTCCTAGACTGATGCACACTGATCTTCTTCCCCCTTAATGTTTTGCTGTTCTTTTCAGTCACTTTCAAACTCCCTTACTGGACAAAAAAAGCCACAATACCTTTAGAGAACACATATATACACACACACGCACACACAGTGTTTTGTCCTTAAAACAAAAGTAGACCTGAAAGGCAATTTACAGCAAGCTGATTCCTACCTTTGTTTCAGTGCCTTATCATTAATTTCTCTCTGCTTCCTTTTTGGTTCTGAATCCTTTTGCTGGTACATGTTTCTATAGAGACCCTTTGTGAATCTACTAGGTGAACACTTTTTCCAAGTGCAAATACAAGTGAGGATGGACCCTCATAGAATTTGGTATGAGAACTTCCTCTAGACCTCAGGTCTGGTTATTTATTAGGTATTGAAAGGTTTGGGGAAAAAAAAAAGATGGCTTTAGCTGTAAGAACATCATGAATAAAGTTAAAATGACATTTCACTCTTTTCTTGTAAGACTTTACTTTCTGACTGGAATATTTAAAAAGGAGGCTCTGGATATATGTGTCACACCTATAAAGCACAAATATGATTTCACTTATTTGTGGAATCTAAAAATATATGGAATTAATTTTATCTCATTGTTGACAGTTAAATTATTTTGAATTATGTAAACTTTCATTCTTATACTCTTTGGGAATTACCGCAACCATATTTCATCCAAGGAATAAGGCATTTCTAAAACAAACATGGAAATTGTGCAGTGTCTTTAGATGGCTATTTCACCAAGTCAGTTTCTATTCAGAAATTGTTGAAAGCATTTTACCAAATAATTTAAGCATGGACTTGATGGAGAAGGGAACAGGTTTTCTCTGTATTCGATTTTTGCTTAAATTTTTTAATTTCTAAATGCAACTTAAATATTTCTCAAGTATTTGGATTTTTCTTACTTTGAAGAAACATGTGACCCTGACTTATGGTCATTGTTTTGTAATGCCTTCTGTTCAGGCTGTCTAAAAAGGGAATATTTACAGCCTGCTGAAGTTAAGTGAACAAGCTGGGTGGTGCTGGAACATATGTGATCTCTTATTTACATCACAAATACAAATGAAATGCAAATTTAAAATAAAGTATGGATTGACCTTCAATTTTGATTTACTGTGAATAATCTTTAACAAGTTCCATTAGGCAGTTAAATGTATAATGGTATTAATATGTATGCTCACACATGCTTGTGTTCTTCTGCTTTCACTACTTAACTTTGCTTCTCTGCTTGGTAAACATCCACTTCTCTGGGGCTTTTTTCATCATCCATTCATTCGTTCATTTATTTGTCTTACTACTTCCTTGTTCCCAGATTTAAGAAGGAGACTAGAACAATTTTATAGTAGCTTTGCATTAATGCCCATTAAGTAATTACTGAGTGAAAAAGTCTATTTCTTGACCCCAAAATTTGATTGTGCTCCCAGAATGCAACCCTTACCTGTTTTGTCTCATATATCTAGTAAGATTTTCTGTTTCCTCCTCTTACTCCTAGATCCTAAAGTTTTATTTTCATGAGGATGCGCAAGACTGGGTGTCCTAATCTAGTCATGTGTATTTCCTTAATACAGCATAATCACCCATTTACCCAATGAATATTTGCAATTTCAGTCGAGGATTCAGTAAAATAAAATAGACTAGATACCTCCCTTATCTGTTGGTATTGTTTATTTTTCTTTACATCCTCACTGCCCAATATAATAAATTCCAGAAAGATGGGAAAAGTTTAAGTCTTTTTTGTATCAATTATTTAACATCAAGTTCTAGTGAGGAGATTCCATTAGTGATAATATAAGGAAAAAAAGGAGTTAGTGTATGTTGGCAATCCACTAATTGCCAGACACTTTACATTTGTTATTCCATTGAATCCTCTCACTGAGGATTACTCAGGCAGGAATGTAGTAACCACAGTGTTGCTCATGTGAAACCTGAGCATAAGATTGTATATCAATGATATCTTAAAAAAAAAAAGACAGTTGCCTAGGATTACACAGTTGGAGTTTCAAAACAGACTGTCTACTCTTTATTTCTACCTCCAACTGTCTGCTTCTGCAATATAACTTTTTTTCTCTCTATGAATTAACATTTATATGATCCCCAAATAATTACTACCTTGTTCTCAATTGCATACTCATTTTCCCTTTAAGATGAAAAAAAGAAAGGCCTTTCTACTTGCTACAGTTCATTGTAATGAAATTTCTCAAAAGACACTGGAAAGGCCCTGGGCCATTAAATAATTATAGTAAGTCTGTCTCTTTTTTTGTTTCTATTCCCTTTTCCCTTCCACAATTCTCCTTGATAAATTGGATTCTAGAACTTTGTCATTAAAATAGCTGTGGATATCCTCACACAATTTCTTCAGACACCCAAAAAATATGTTTGTCTGTCATAAAAATTTTACCTCATAGACTCAGACAATTTAGGAATCTGGAAGAAAATTGAAAGATCATTCAGGTCAGTGCTTTTATTGTGCAGGTGAGGAAAAGAGCCCAGCTAGATAAAAGTATCCTTCTGTGTGTAACAGTAACAAAAATATTCTGCTGCCTCCTGGAAGGAGCTGATAATGTTCTCCTAGAGAGTTGAGAATGTGAACTTTGATCCATAAAGACTTTTCAGGAGAGATTTTGAGTTCAAATGATTATGTCAAGTTCTTTGTGGAAAGTCTAGAAAGGTCTAACAGTACTGCCAACCAAAAAGATACAGCATCCTGCCTACAGAGGTTGAATCCACTCTGAGTGGTACAGGTATCAAGCCTTGATTTGTAGCTGAAGACTATTGTACATTTAAGCATAGAGAAAGTGGAAATCAAAACCAGCATCTTTTGACTTCCAGTCTATATCATATCCCCTCTCAGCTGAACCATCATGTTTTCAGTAGGACAGTCTAATCCAAACCACATAGAAAACAAGATCCCAATAAATATTGTACACAGACTTAGTCATCTATTTTGTTTTTCTTTCATGAAAATATTGTGAAGATACTTTCAATTCACTTTTACTAAAAGACAGAATAAAAATGCTATCATTTCTCAGTCACTGAATTTTACTGAGAATAACGTATTGCTTTGAATTTGGGTAAATTGGCTAAGTACATTATGGACTCAATAAAATCATATTTTCTATCCTTATGCTTTTTAGTTATTCTTTTTAAAGGAAATAGGGACTGTTTCTTGATAAAATATGATTAAAAGCAAATTTAAACTCCATCTAGTTTTAGAGAAGTACAATATGTACTTTCAATGAGATACATATTGTCTGACTTAACTTCGTTCTCTCACAGGTTGATTTATTTTTCTTAGGAACCATTAATGCTCAGATATCAAAACTATTAATTATTAATGGATTTTATCAATAGGAAACCTCTTCTTGTTCCCCAGGAAAAAATAGCCCTTAAAAGGTCATTTTAGTCTTAATACTGCAAAGAGTTTTTACATCAAGAGCAAAGAAAACAAGGATTTTGCATCAATTAATAACAAAGCCTATTTTGATGATTTATAATGTTTCTAGCAATGTGATTATCAGGAAAGTTAAAAGGAATCAGATAAGTATAACTGAAACATTAGAAAATGGTTCATA
Source organism: Smutsia gigantea (assembly GCA_032199065.1). NCBI lineage: Eukaryota > Metazoa > Chordata > Mammalia > Pholidota > Manidae > Smutsia > Smutsia gigantea. The sequence goes on from JAVSCE010011326.1 coordinate 14,196, forward strand.
CAAATAGGAAGAAAGCCAATTATCCTCATCTTTACTATACAGAAAATTAATAATAGGGCCATACTTATTTCTAGATAAATTAGCTTGTGTTTTAAGACAATAATGATGTATTTTGATATTAAAAAGAGTAACATCTCTTGTTCCTTAAAAGATATAATTAGTAACTAAAGTCAATAGGTGACAAAAAGACCTAATTTTAATAAAGAACCTCAGCCTGTTTCCTCTTTTAACAGAGATGAAAAATGAAGGAAAAATGGATTAATCCCATGGTCCTTAAATTCTGCCTCCTGATTCTCAACTTGTGGTTAATGATTAGTGAAATGGTAGGACTTCAAGCATTCAGCAGGAGACAAACAGAAAAGAGACAAAGGACATGAATATTCTACAAAATAATTCACCCCGCAATAATTAATTAGTGCCCATGCTTTTGTGAGAGTAAAGAAATAAAGAAATAAGCACTGGGATAAAACTTTGCCTTTTCCCTGTAGAAATAGTTGGTAGTTAGTTTCTTTCAGAGCCTATTTGAACCGTCAGCTTTTGCTTTATTCATGTGAAATATAAACTGAATTTGCATGTAGATATTATATTCCTGAAATGTAATCATCAGATTCATTCACTTTTTGTTAGGGAATTTATCTTAGTTATAGGTTGGTATTTGTTTGTACATGAGCTTCCTATGGAAAATTAACTGTCATTATCTGCATCCCAAACCTTTACACAAATGCCTTGGGCACATAAAATCATCTATTTAAATGTCCATGACCTCCCTGGCATGGAATATTCACTGATGTCAGAATGTTTCAGCACAGCATGGTATTATGTTGATATGTATACACTTGAGTGGGATGTTCTGTAGGTCAAAAACAGATTTTAGAACATTTTAGAACAAGGGTTAGCAAATCTCTGTAAAGGGTCAGATAGTAAGTATCTTAGGCTTTGCCTATTGCAACTACCCAATTCCACTGTTTTAACACAAAAGAAGCCATACAATGTATGTCTGCAAGTGATTATGGTTGTGTTCCAATAAAATTTTATTTACAAAAACAGGTCTGTAGGTCACAGCTTGCAGACCCTTCATTTAAAACACAAGTGGATATACATTCTAAAGGAGCAGTAACCCTGAATAATCCTTCATGCCCATGTTTCACAGAACATTAAACTTGTTGATGCAAAGGCAAAAAATAATGGGGAGCAGAAAAGGCCAAAAGAAGAACAGAAACATTAACAATTTTTAAATGATATTCTGGGCCCCGTCCTCAAACAGTAGCTCATACGTATATGTTTATGCATATTTTTTCTACATAATAATTTTCCATAGCATTTTAAAATAACAACTTAAATGTCATCTCTTCTTCATCTTATTCCTAGTAAAACTAGTTGGGGCATACTGTGAGCCAAGCACATTGCTAAGCCAAGAAGTAAATTCCAAATGTGAAATATCCACATGACAATCTATTTTACTTAATATTTGATATCTAACATATCTCTTAAGGTGATTGGCTAATTGGAAGAGTGAATAGAAAAATAGATTTCTCAGCTGCATTCAACAGAGTAGTATGTTCTATTTACTTATATTAAGATAATGTAGTTCATCATTCCCATGATATATTAAATTCTAAATGAAATGTTCATAGTGGAGTTCCAGATATCAAAACCCAATATTTTAATGAACTAAAAATAATGTTTTATTTGTTCTGCATAATTTCATTTCAATTATTTAACTTACTTGGGGATATTTAGTACCCTGAATTGAGACTTTTGTTTCAATTTATTTTGGGTCTATATGTCCATGTATTTTTTAGGCTAATTTTTTTGTTGTTACAATAATTGAATTTGTGCTTAGGTATCAATACAGTCTTCTCCACTTCCTTCTATTTAACTTTTATAACTGACCCAGACAGTAAACCTTACAGATTTCAAGTGTGTCTCTTTTTCATTAAATTTTCTAATAAATCCCATGTACTAATAAATGATTTGATAGTCCCATCAAGTTATCAGCACAATCTCCAGTGGGAACTACATACAGGGGTAAAAAGAGATTGTTGAAATAGAAAACAGAACACAAACCATGCCCTAGATGTGAGCTGAGGTAGGAGGGAGGGGCAGTGAGAGTAAAACCAAGACATGCGGTATCTGTAGTCTGGACGACATTCAGGCGGTCATCAGGGTCAAATGGGATGAGGACAAGTGATTTAAAAGGGGGGCCCGGGCTGACTTCGTTTTGTTCACAGCAGAGGGTGTAGTGCCATCAGGCAGGCAGCAGCCCCTGGGGAGTCTGCCCTGCATTACATGGAGAAGTACCCACACCAACCCCAAAGCGGGCTCTAGCCAGGCAGGTTAAGGGCAAGCACCCCTCTCTTAAGGGTTCTTAGAAACCAGGGACACCTTAAGAGGATGTTAAGGGCTCAAGGTTACGTCCACACCCTTTTGGTAAATGAAATGAGACAAATGATATGCTGCCAAACCAATTCTCATTCTTCAGGACAGGCAGAGACAGTCTAGGAATGTGAAGCAAACATCTGCCAAAGGTGCAGGAATTATAAATACACAGTTATTCATTGAAAACCTAGGAACCAAGCAGGGACTGGTATATGATGATCATAGGAAATGCAGGGAGCTTTAGGCACATGCAATACTTAGTTCTTTCTGCTTTTCAAAGCATTTTACAATGAATGAAAAAGTTAAGGTATAAACTGCACTAAAACAATGAAAAGTTTTTTCTTTTTTTGTTCTTTTTTCCACAAGATTGGGTCCCACAATTTAAATAATTCACTATATTTGCAACACAATTACTAGGTATTTTCTTAGGGGGACATTAGCATTTCTTACAAACTGAAAAATGTATTCTGACTTTTTAAGAAAAATATAAGTAAGAATCCTGATTTTCATTTTTTTAAACTTTAGGAAGATAAAATCATTTTCTGTGTCTGTACAGTTGCTAGTCTTCTAACTGAAAATATTTAGTCAGAGTGAATTCATTTAAATATTGGGATAAATTCTATCATCAGTTGCCACATTGCCTCCAGGGCTCTGCCTTTATTTATTTATTAGATTCCCCAAATTGTATGCTTGGTTTAAATAGCTTCAGGGCAAAAATACAATAAAATTGCATTAGTTAAAAATATAACCAGCATCAGCAACATGAAAACATAACATTAAAACAGCATGAGCACATACATATAAACATAGTCATCATTTTAATACTCCATTGGGACAAGCCATATCGCAAAGATAGGTTGTGTGCCAAGTCCTGAAGTTTAGGCAGCTGGGGCCCTGGGGAACCACACAGGCCTGAAACTCAGGTTGGAATGGTCATCACAGGCTCCTGAGAGGACTGCAGCTCTCCATCCAGGGGAAAATCAACAACTGTTAACAGAAGCTGATTTCATTTGGCAAGAAGGTTAAGAGGAAATAAAACTTCATGGCTTTTTTTCTGTGTTTCTGGCAGAAGAGCACATCATTTCTAAACAGCAACATACACTTAAAACTAACAGACATTGAAAAATAGGTTTGTTTTTTCTTTCTTTTCCTTTTTTTAAAATTTATCATGAGGGGGTGCAATGAGAAGTGAGAAGGGGAGGAATACAAAGGTGTGTGCATGTGTGCATGCATGTGTATGATAGTCCACCCGACTTTAGGATGGACCGAGTGTTCAAGCAGATGCAATGCATGCATATATAATTAACCCCTTATAATGCTAAGGAATCTTAGAGAATTTTTCCCTATTTATTGTCTAAAAGCTCCCAAGTGATCTATAAAAACTGCATATATGAGAATTATCAGTATCTAGCTGAAAGTCTTTCTGTGATTCCCAGTTGCCTTTAGGGTTAAATCCAAACCATTTAGCATAGCATATAAGGCTATTCAAGGTCTAGGAGTTGCCCCTGTCTCTGGTTTTCTCTTTGTCCCTTCCTCCCATCACACATGACATAGAATTTTATGAATGCTGCTGACTTTGTTCAGAATGTCTTTTACTCTGTTCTCCTTTCTCTCTGACTCTTAATCGTGACTCAGAGCTCTGATCTGTCCTCTGTCATAAGAATTCCTTTCCTGAAATCCCATCTGCATGTTCTCATTATACTTTCTTCTACCATAGCAGTTATGACATTGCTTTGTAACTGCATATATTGCCTACTTCCCTATATTCATGCTATTTTTTGACCTTTTCAAAGACAAAATCTATACCTGTCATTTTTTACCAGGATGCCAGGAAAAAGCCATTTATCTGGTCTGCCTACTTCCACTCAACCCTCGTAATACCCATTTTTTTTCATACAGCAGACAGTGAGAACTTCTAATAATGCAGTTCCAATTATTATTTTTCTGTTTCAAAATCTCCAAAGGATAGATACATGTTGAACTTATCTTACCAAATGTGTTCATATAGCCCTGCAAGCCCTGGCCCCTGCCTACCTCAGATCTCATTTCACTTATAACCCTCCCTGTACTTCCTTCTCTTTTTGTACAAAGACAGTTTCCTGATTTGCAGTATGCTCTTTCCCCTAGCTTGTATGGCTGGCTCTTTGACTCCATTTTGGTCTCATCTAAATACCACCTTCTAAGAGAGACTTCTCTAATTACCCTTGTCAAAATGTCCCTGTACCCAACTCACTTCTTATGGCAGTCACCACGACTGCTCGCAGTTTATTTCCATTTCTTCCCTTTTCTGGCCATGTGGTTGAGGTTATTCTTCCTGGAAACTTTGTGTCTGGGAGGGACCAACATAATTGGAGCCCCATCCAATGTGACTGGTTTTGGCCAGTGAATTGTGAATCAGAAGGGATGTATGTTCCTTCCTCTACAGCATTACTCTGATTTATTTTTTTCTTGCATTTAATACTTTCTGGACTAATTTAGTTTATATATTTGCATGATTATTTATTAAATGCCTGCATGCTCCTTCTCCCCTCATGTAAGTTTTGTGAAAACAATAAATCTCTCTCTTGTTCACTGCTCTATCCTGGTACTTGGCAAAATATCTGGCACATTGCAATATGTATATATTGAGAGACCAAATGAAGGAAACACAGAGGCCAATATTTTCATTTTAAAGTTTATGAAACTAATTCGGTGGCTCTCTGCCACTAATTAAATGTGTGATCATGGGTAACATTAAACAAATTTTCTGATTTCTTTTTTTTTTTGTGGATGGCAGTGGTTAAAGAAACAAGCCCAGGAAGGCTAGACTGCCTTATGCAACTTGCAATTTATTGATCTTTTCATAAATATCAAATTTTACCATGACCTTACAACAGAATAAAACAAAAATTAAATTTTATTAGAAAAGAAGTAGGCTGAAGAGCAATGCTTTAAATACGAGAAATATAGATGTTTGGAGATTATTATATGAGCTAATTACTTTTTTCTTTTAAAATTCTTGAGCCTCCTCATGAGAAAAGCCTT
>JAVSCE010011327.1:0-169942 GCA_032199065.1 Smutsia gigantea
ACTCTTATTTATTGCCACAATACCTTTTATCTCATATTACATGTATGTAGAACCACAGATACCCTAAATAATCAATGATCCAAATGATATAGATACATGTCTCAGGAGCCCTTTCTGCATGAAACACGAAAAATGAAAGAAAAGGATCTCTATGCTGTATATCAAAATGTTAAGGGTCTAGGTTTTATTTCTTACAACATAAAAGGACTTTCTTTAAAAAGGACTTTTGGTTATTTATCCATGACACCATCACACAGAAACTCTCACTCTCTTTATTCACATATTCCTATTAAACCAGGCAACCAAGCTGCAGGCCCCGTGGACTATTAACATCCATGGTAACTAAAGACACACATACTAGACCCTCATCCTTTTTATCAGCTTCACCCTTTATCTGGACTGTGAAATCCTTTATGGGGAATGTGGAGCCAGGACCAACAACTACAAAGAGTAAGTTAATATGTCTGGGATAACAGGCCACGTATAGGTCAGGAGGCAAATCTTGGTCAGTGTTGCCTTTAGCAAGGAAGATCTTGTCCCTATACATTCATAACTACATATTCAGCCAGAAAAACAAATACAAAGGATAAAAAACAGCCCATAGAATATATTATTCAATAAGAATAAGAAACCTAAAAATGTATTAGCTTTGAGAATTAATTTCCTTGCAGCATAACACTTTGAGGACATGAGTTACTTTAGTGGGGAAAAAAAAAAGCAGAAACAGGCCAAGGGTTTAAGTTTATGAAAAAGAGATAGGAGGTAGGAATGCAAAGTCCAGATTAACAAATGAAAAAAGAAATAAACAGTAGTAAATAAAATGAAAGCTAAGAGGAGTAGCAATGGGAAATACGGCACAACAGGCCTGTCAGATCTATCAAGAGCCTAGCTTGAGCCCCTGTAATTTTTACTCCCTTTTTATAGTTAAAAACTCATCTATTCTATTTCTATTTCAATTCACCTCTGAGGGCTCCATGAATGCAGTCAGAAAACTTCATTCTGAAATGTGCTTTTTAATATTCCTACACGAGGGTATTAATTCAAAAAATGCTTATAAAGTATTTACTATGATGATACAGCAGTAAATGAGAGACTAAAATCCCTACTCTTTGTAATCTTATACTTAAAGAGGACAGGCAATACACATAAGTAAATTATATACTGTATTAGATGGTATTATGTACTGTGGAAAGAAATATGGCAGGAAAGGGAGAGAAGTGAAGGGTGATGGGAAGGGCTTGCATTGTTTCATACAGTAGTCAGAGATACTAATAGGCATACATACAAATAACAACAAAAACGTGTGTTGTGTGTTTTAGAATGTGGGCCTTAGGATCTAATTCCTGTTCACCTTACTACAGGAGAGAAGTACTGGAGTCTTAGTACCACTGTGATTCTCTGGAAGGCTGGAACCTTCTGTGGAGTCCTGTCGGCCACTGTAATATAACCCAGGCTGGAAGTCTTCTGTATCCACTAAAAACAGGGAATAATCCTGGCCCGCGGCTATACTCCAGACTCCATTTTCACTCTTTACCTGCAATGACAGCAAAATATTGTCTGTCTAACATGAAAGAATCAGATAGTAATTCAGATCTACTGGAACTGAAGTGTTAAGTTATTTAAACAGGTATGGTGCAAAGTCAGTTATATTTCAGAGGGCAAAACTCGCCCAACAGTGTACCTAATCAATGGGGAACAGATGCAGGAGTGAGAAGGAATCCCTTGTTCAGCTTTTAAATTTAGAACTGGATTGTTTTTATAAAAACCTACAGAACTGGAATTTTAAAAAGAATTAGCATATATCTGATTTTCTCATTGTTTTTGAAGTCCCCACAGGGCTTAGCCTATACCACAGTCAAGAGGCACAGAGTCTTCTAGAGCCCTATTCTATAGCTAGGACATACCTTGGTCCATTCACATTCAGCTGTGTGCTTAAAAATCAAGATTAAAAAGAGAATTTAACAAGGCTAAATTCCATTCTAAATCCTTGGGCGCTACAGTTCAGTTTTCCCACTTGAAACTCACTATCTCTCTGATGTGACTTCACTGTGCCAACTCCCAGGATGCTGAAACAGGCAGGACCCCTTAGAAGCCCATCTACATGGGTCACCTAGATCAGTGGTTCTCAATGAGTGGTCTCTGCAGCAGTAGCAATCACCTAGGAACATGTCAGAAATGCAAACTCTCAGGCCACAGAGCTACTGGGTGGTGGGACCCAGCATCTGCTTGAATAAACTCTCCAGGTTAATTCTGATGTTTGCAGAGGTTTGATCACCATGGCCTTTAACCAGTGGTTTTTAAACCTTAGGATTCCACATAGTGATTCAGGGACCACCATGGAAAGCCAGGTGACACCCCCTTCATGCTTCAACTAAAGTAGTTTCAAATTTAATTGTTTTATGTATGGTCTTATGCTTAAGATTTCATTTGAAGGAAAGTGTTGCTGCCCCAACCTCTGTACCCCAATCCACCTTCAGCTGTGACTCTAAGACTGAGAGGCAAAAAAACCTCAGCTCTGATTGGGGTATGGGTGGGGACTTAATAATATGGATAAATGTAGTGACCACATTGTTTTTTCATGTGAAACCTTCATAAGAGTATATATCAATAATACCTTAATAAAAAACAAAACAAACAAACAAAAAACCTCTGCTTTGTTAGGTATGTGTCTATACAGGTCCAAATCCTAGGTGATTTTGTGTGTATGTGTCTCCACTACTTTACAGCTATCCTCTTCCAGCATAGACACTGTCTTCTGAAATTTGGGCTATTCAAACAACTGACTGCCTATTAATTTTGCAAAGAATGAATTAAAATTTTGGCAGTAGAGTCTTCTTAGTCTCTAAACAAAACTAATTCAGATCCCACTCTGCATTGACATTGACATTTAATCCACAGGTTAATAAAAATGACTTTTTCTCAGTCCTCCCTCTCCCCAGAAAAAGTCGTGATACTCTAATTTTTTTTAATTTTTAAGAAAATTTATTTTGGTATCATTAATCTACAATTACATGTGCAATATTATGGTTATTAAACTACCCACTTCATCAGGTCCCCCCCACCAACCCCATTACACTCACTGTCCATCAGTGTAATGAGATGCTATAGATTCACTACTTGCCTTCTCTGAGTTGTACAGCCCTCCCCGTGCCCCCCAACATTGTGTCTGCTAATCGTAATGCCCCCTTTTCCCCCTTGTCCCTCCCTTCCCGCCCATTGTCCCCAGTCCCTTTCCCTTTGGTAACTATTAGTCCGTTCTTGGGTTCTGTGAGTCTGCTGCTGTTTTTTTTCCTTCAGTTTTTTTCTTTGCTCTTATGCTCCTCATATGAGTGAAATCATTTGAAACTTGTCTTTTTCCTCTTGGCTTATTTCACTGAGCATAATACCCTCTAGCTCCGTCCATGTTGCTGCAAATGGTAGGATTTGTTTTCTTCTTATGGCTGAATAATATTCCATGTGTATATGTACCACATCTTCTTTATCCATTCATCTACGGATGGACACTTAGGTTGCTTCCATTTCTTGGCTATTGTAAATAGTGCTGCGATAAACATAGGGGTGCATATGTCTTTCAAACTGGGCTGCTGCATTCTTAGGGTAAATTCCTAGTGATACTCTAATTTTTATATGTACAGTTAAAGAGTAATGAAACTAGAACCTTGTAAAAAACTCTATTCTCTCTCATCTGACTCCAAAATGTTAAGTAAATAGTTGATTTCTGGGTCTCCACGTTATATTACAAAACTTTCCTTAGTATGAATAAATGTGCTCTTTTTGGTTCAAATAAACAAAATACAACATAACTTACCAAATCTTTTTATGTGATAAAATACTAGAAACTGAATATTTACCACTGCTATGTTTTATACTAAATATATTTAAGATTGGAGCTAGAAGTAATAACTGTTCCCTAATGTTTTATTTCTCTCCTTCCCTACTGGGAAGGAAAGGCAGCTATAAAAGTCTTACATAGTGATAGATGCACAGGGCACTATGAATACACAGATTACTGGAATATGTGTTAACTGTACCTTACATTTGAATCATGCTCCTGAAATTTGGGACTATCCTTTTTTAGTCTCTATTCCTGTCAGTAGGGAGAACGTGTCTTAGATAGAGGAGATATCAGAATCAAACCACAAATACATGAGCTCCACATTCCATTTTGTTAGGTTATCACCACACAAACTCCCTGCCCCTCTCCACCAAACAAATCTTGTATAAAGAGTCAATACTACTGATGAAAATTTAGTATTTCTGCACGGTATTGAGGCAGAAAAAAAGATGTAGAAACACTCCTCCAGAATTGCATCAAAATGACTAGAAGCTACCAATCTCTAAATAGTATTACATTACAAAACCAACTTACACAACAGTGAAGGAAAATGGCTATACTTTCAGCTTCACTATAGAAAATGAAAAGGTTTACAAAAAGCTTTTACTACTGTGACAATGTAGGTAAAAAACATAATGCCACCAAATAATGTTATGTAAAAGTCAACCTTGAGTGAGAAGTCAGAGTAGGCATTACTTGGTAATACAAAGCTCAGAAGTGAACATCATAGTCCCAGAAACATGTCAATGTACAGTGGAAGCTAAGAAGAAAAATAAACTAACACATTTAAAAAAAGAACATTTAGCTTGAGAACAAGTGGCTTCATGGTTTTAAAAAATTTTGTTCAAGTACATCAATTATAGAATTATTTTTTAAACCATGAAATGGAGAAATAAAAAGTGTTATAACAGAATTCTGAAATAAGTCACTATAAAAGGTATTAAGTTTTCAAATGTACCTTTGCAAGACGAGGAACCGTTGTTGGAACGTCGGAATGCCCAAGTTGACCAAAGGCATTGCTACCCCATGAGTAAACCTGTTAGAAAGCCACAGGAAAGCAGGTAGCAGTTGTGAATCTGATTTTGCATGTCAATTCTGAACCTTTATAGTGACATATACCAACGGCTACATATAAATTAGTCTTTCTTCTTTCAAATATAACAGATGATAAGAAAATTCATTTTTGAACGAGACCAGAGATAATGGGCACAGTACATAGGAAGCCACAGTTCAAGGGATAATAACTTTTTTCAGGTGCTTACTCCCTGCCAGGCATTGTTCTTAAGACCCTTTTTGCATTAATTACTGTTTAATTCTCCTGATAATCTTTTTTTTTTAAACAGATAAGGAAATTGGCCAAGAGAAGTCAGATTTTTAAATGGCAGAGCCAAGACTTAATCCCGGGAATTATCCTATACTGCCACTTACAAACAAACAAACAAAAATATATATATATATATATATATATATATATGAAAGATAAAAAATAAGGTAAATGCTATAAAGAAAAAGTAATCATGATTCTTTACTCTGTAGGTAGTAGTACAATGGCATGCTAGAAAGCCTTTTCACATGTGAAAAGTCACTGTAGGAGAAACAGAGGTATGCTCCACTGTAGACAAAAGAAACTAGATCACAGTGACTGTTTAACAAAAATGGTTTTGTTTATTCTGATTTATAATTTGTAATTCAGTCACTATACAAGTCTGTGACAGTACAAAGAAATGAAAAGGAAGTGAAAGCCACTGATGAATCGATCACTTAGAAACAACTACTATTTTGTTTTGGGAATACACACACATATATGCTTCCATAAATTTTAATGCCTACTGGATATAATGTATACACAAAATGTGAAGTGCAATATGGGACTATACTATCAATAATGTTTTGTGACCTGACGTTTTTACTTAACACTATATGCTGACATTTTCCTATGTCAGTAAAGTACAGAGATACAACATCATTTATAACAATTACATAGAATACCACTGTGGGTATATTTGATCAATTACCTAGTGAAGTAGGCATGTTTATTAATAATTTCTAATTCTTTAACATACAAATTATATGAAAAATCTTGGGATATACATATTTGTGTATCTATTTTGTTAGGATAAATTCCTATGCAAAGAATTCTGGATCAATGAATATGCACATTCTGATTTTTGATACACACTGACAAACTGTCTTTCAGCAAGGTCCAATTAAAGCAAACCTAGTTAATTTGATGAGAAAAATTTTACTGTTGTTTTAATTTAAATTTGTTCACTAAGTGGTTGACCATCTTTTCATTGCTGGACTTTTTTATTTCTTCTTTTATGAATGGAATATAAATGTCCTTTGACAATTTTTCTTTATGTATGGGGAAGTAACATTTTGTCATGTATGTCACATATGTTTTTCCTAGTTATATATTTTATTTTGTTTATAGTGTTTTTACTACTTAGAACTTGTTGAATTAATATGTAGACAAACATATAATCTTTACTTTCTAATTTCTGGTTTTGATGCAGTGTCCTTTTCTATTCCTAAGGTTACTAAAAACAATCATTTGTTCTTATACATGCAAGGTTTTGTTTTTTAACATCTACATCTTTAATCCACCCAGAGTAGAATATGTACAGTTATCTTAATTTTCTTGCAAATAAGAAGCCAGTAGTTCCAACAGTACTTAACAAATACTCAGTCTTCTTTCCCCAACTGATCAGAGATTATTATTTTATCATATATCAAACTCTCATACATACTTGAGTCTATTTCTATACTTTTGTATACTTCTGTTTCACTGACTTGTTTGTAGTTTTACAATATATTTTATAAGGCTAATTCTTACACTTCCTTTCTGCTCTTTTTCAGAATTTATGTGACTCACTTCCTACATTCTCCTAGAATAGCTTTGGGGTCATTTTATCAAGCTGTAAATATTATACTGGACTATTCTGGAAATTGTATGATTTTACGCTAGACTGATTTAGCATCCTGGAGAGAAATGGCATTTTTGCAACACTGACTCATCTAAAAATAACTCCCTTCACATCTATTTTCTTTAATGACCTAACAGAAGACTTCTTGAGTTTGTGTCATACGTGCTCTACACGTTTCCTATTAAGAATATTCCTATTTCAATACTTTGTTATAATTGTAAACAGTTGATTTTTTTCTCTAAGTACACTTTGTTTTATTTTATATATATAACAAAACTAGCAATTTTTATGTTTATCTTGTAACTGATCACCTTCCTAACCTTTCATTTTTAAGCTTTTGGATGATTTATCATGGTAATAACAATAAATGATGCTTTTCTCTTCCAGCATTTATATTTATTTATATGGGCTATTTTAGTTTTTTGGCCAGCATAGTATCTGAAATTTAAAATAAAATAAAATATTTAAAGGGCTTAGAATCTTTTATTGACTTTTCCCCAAAATATAAAATGATAAAAAATCATTATATGAATATATTTAATAATAATTAAAAAAAACTACTTTTCTTAGAGTTTATGTATATGGCAGTTTTAAGTGATTCTGGAGATCACTTTCAGATCCCACATTTTAAAAGAGAAATGCCTTTTGTTTTCTTAGTGTCTTACAGATTTTCTTCATCAAAGAAGAAAAAAAAAATTCACCAATATCCTGGAAATTTTTTAGTTCTATTTTTTCATGACAGCACATCCTAGAAAGCTTCTTATCAGGTATATGGATGTTTAATCCAAACTCTACTACACTTGTGACTTTAGGCAAGTTACGTATTTTCTCAAACCCTCCCTTTTCTCACCTGTTAAATGGAAATAATACAATGCAATGTGAAACATTGGAAAGATGAGGTAAGATACGGTATTATTGCCTGACACAAAGAAGATACTCAACAAATGGTGTTGTAATTTTGTCATGTTGGCCTTCCATGAAATTAAGATCTGTTTTTAATAGCGTCATACCTGGGATTTCGCAGTAAGTGCAAGAGAATGGTAACCACCTGCCTCCAGATGGATTACTTCTTTACCATCCAGACATTTTACACACAATGGTTGAAGCCTTAAAGAAAAACATATATACACACACAAACTCAAAGTAAGAAATATCCCAGCAAGAATCATGCCCTTTCTCAAATTTAGAGTAAGTGCTTTCAAGTAAAAAACAAACATTTCAAAAGAAAACATTAAAATAAAAATACTGTATATATGTTTAATCTACTCCTAGATATTTTAAGTAATTTGGGATAGTTTTAATTTAATCTTTTTCTATCAGCCACCAAGTAGTCACCATAATTTGGAATCTGATGAAAATCATAAAACTACTAAGTGATTCACTGTGGCAGAGAATAAGTCTACTTATGACACAATGAAATATAACCACAGAGGAGAGTTAAGTCTTCTTTTTCTTTTTTAATGCTGTAGTTAGCAGAGTAGAGACATTTATATTAACTGCCTGTTTTAATCATTCCACTTACACATCTTCACAAATACCTAATTTGTTATTATCACAAGAGTTCCTCTTAAATGACAGCTTTTACTTGATCTACATGGGTAGACATGGTTTACTATCACAGTTATAGTTAATTTGGCAGCATCATCAGAGAAACACCTTTCAAGCAAAAAATTTTTGGTGCTTAATTTTTAAGTTAAAAATTTGAACCATTCAAGTATTCCAATGAAATACAATCTTATCCCAAACATCCTTTTCTGTATTCCAAGATGGATATACATCGATGAAGAGATGGAAAGGTACACCATGGATACTTAAGTCCTTTATTGTTAGGAGCAAATTCAAAACTGAGATGATAGGTTTTTTTTGGTTTTTCTTTTAATCATGATGTTGATGGTGTATAATAATCTGGAACTAGAAGGGAACCAGATTTCCTCTATGAGGAAGTCGGGATTTAGAGACGTTTACAGGACAGAGATTAACTTGTTTAAGCCAATTCCTAATAGTAAATACTGGCAGCACTTACCTAGGCAGAACATCACCGTGCCCCAGCTGTCCTTCCTTTCCTTTCCCCCAAGTCCACACCTCTGTTCTCAGAGAAGGCAGGAGAGCATCTGCTTCTCCACTGTATGTAGGAGTCAAAACGACTGTCCGTGTTTTCACCCGTGCAGCTTTTCTTAAGAGCCTGGGGGAAACTTAAAACAACCCAGAGATGGAGTAAGGGAGTAGATGGGTGGGAGGATCTTTGAGAACTGCTTATTTTCAAAGAAATACATTAACATGGTATTTGTGAATCATATTCTACAGAATCTCTGCAAAAATGAGGATTTAACAGTTAAAGGAGTTTGGTAAATGTTGCCTACAATATTCTCTCCTCCCATTACCTGCCCTATAGAGATTCACACATAATTAGCATGCTAAAGGCCCTGACAAGCCCTGCAATTAAAGGCCTATTTCAATTTTTTTTTAAACCAGTCCCACTTCCAAACATTTGGCCACAGAATTCTTTTCTGTATAACATTTGTTACTCAGGATGTCTACGTGACACCTCTTGGAACTTGCATTCTAAAGAATATACATAACACATACTACACTGAGGCTGACAAGTATTTCTCCCTTTTAAGTTAAAAACAAAGGTCTAAATTAAAATATAAACATTATAATAAAAGATTTAGATATAAAATTTAGAAGTTTAAATGGTGTGAAAAAGATTATGAATGGGAATTACTAAAAAGCTTTTGTATTTTTCCTGCCTATTTCAAATTATCTCACGGAGAACTTAATCTTTTTTTTATTTTTATTTTATTACTATTTTTTAATATAATTTATTTTATTATCATTAATCTACAATTACATGTGCAATATTATGGTTATTGAACTACCCCTTCATCAGGTCCTCCCCACCAACCCCATTACAGTCACCGCCCATCAGCGTAGTGAGATGCTATAGAATCACTACTTGTCTTCTCTGAGTTGTACAGCCCTCCCTGTGCCCCCCCAACATTACATCTGCCAATCGTAATGCCCCTTTTTCCCTCTTATACCTCCCTTCCCACCCATCTTCCCCAGTCCCTTTCCTTTTGGTAACTATTAGTCCATTCTTGGGTTCTGTGAGTGTGCTGCTGTTCTGTTAGTTCAGTTTTTTTCTTTGTTCTTATACTCCACATATGAGTGAAATCATTTGATACTTGTCTTTTTCGGCTTGGCTTATTTCACTGAGCACAATATCCTCTAGCTCCATCCATGTTGCTGCAAACGGTAGGAATTGTTTTCTTCTTATGGCTGAATAATATTCCATTGTGTATATGTACTACTTCCTCTTTATCCATTCATCTACTGATGGACACTTAGGTTGCTTCTATTTCCTAGGCTATTGTAAATAGTGCTGCAATAAACATAGGGGTGCATATGTCTTTTTCAAACTGAGCTGCTGCATTCTTAGGGTAAATTCCTAGGAGTGGGATTCCTGGGTCAAATGCTATTTCTATTTTGAGTTTTTTGAGGAACCTCCATACTGCTTTCCACAATGGTTGAACTAATTTGCATTCCCACCAGCAGTGTAGGAGGGTTCCCTTTTCTCCACATCCTGGCCAACATTTGTTGTTGTTTGTGTTTTGGATGTTGGCCATCCTCACTGGTGTGAGGTGATATCTCATTGTGGTTTTAATCTGCATTTCTCTGATGATTAGTGATGTGGAGCATCTTTTCATGTGCCTGTTGGCCAACTGAATTTCTTCTTTGGAGAAGTGTCTATTCATGTCTTCTGCCCATTTCTTAATTGGATTATTTGCTTTTTGTTTTGTAAGGTGCATGAGTTCCTTATACATTTTGGATATCAACCCCTTTTTGGATACATCATTTATGAATATATTCTCCCATACTGTAGGATGTCTTTTTGTTCTACTGATGGTGTCCTTTCCTGTACGGAATCTTTTCAGCTTGATATACTCCCACTTGTTCATTTTTGCTTTTGTTTCCCTTGCCCGGGGATATGTTCATGAAGAAGTCGCTCATGTTTATGTCCAAGAGATTTTTGCCTATGTTTTTTTCTAAGAGTTTTATGGTTTTATGACTAACATTCAGTTCTTTGATCCACCTTGAGTTTGTCTATAGGGTTAGACAGAAGTCCAGTTTCATTCTCTTACATGAAGCTGTCCAGTTTTTCCAACACCAGCTGCTGAAGAGGCTGTCATCTCCCCATTGTATATCCAAGGCTCCTTTATCAAATATTAATTAACTGTGTATGTTAGGATTAATGTTTGTATTTTCTATTCTGTTCCACTGGTCTGTGGGTCTGTTTTTGTGCCAATACCAAATTGTCTTGATTACTGTGGCTTTGTAGTAGAGCTTGAAGTCAGGGAGCGTAATTCCCCCTGTTTTATTCCTCCTTCTCAGGATTGCTTTGGCTATTCAAGGTCTTTTGTGGTTCCATATGAATTTTAGAATTATTTGTTCCAATTTACTGAAGAAAGCTGTTGGTAGTTTGATAGGGATTGCATTGAATCTGTAGATTGCTTTAGGTAGTATAACCATTTTAACAATATCTACTCTTCCTAGCCAAGAGCATGGGATGAATTTCCATTTGTTAGTGTCCTCTTTAATTTCTCTTAAGAGTGTCTTGTAGTTTTCAGAGTACAGGTATTTCACTTCCTTTGTTAGGTTTATTCCTAGGTGTTTTATTCTTTTTGATGCAATTGTGAATGGAACTGTTTATCTGATTTCTCTTTCTGTTAGTCCATCGTTAGTGTATAGGAAAGCAACAGATTTCTGTGGGTTAATTTTGTATCCTGTAACTTTGCTGAATTCAGATATTAGTTCTAGTAGTTTTGGAGTGGAGTCTTTAGGTTTTTTATGTACAATATCATGTCATCTGCAAATAGTGACAATTTGACTTCTTGTTTACTAATCTGCATGCCTTGTATGTCTTTGTTTTGTCTGATTGCCATGGCTAGGACCTCCAGTACTATGTTGAATAACAGTGGAGAGAGTGGGCATCCCTGTCTTGTTCCCGATCTTAGATGAAAAGCTTTGAGCTTCTCGCTGTTAAGTATGATGTTAGCTGTGAGTTTGTCATATATGGCCTTTATGATGTTGAGGTACTTGCCCTCTATACCCATTTTGTTGAGTTTTATTCATGAATGGATGCTGAATTTTGTTCTTCAGCATCTATGGAGATGATCATGTGGTTTTTGTTCTTCTTTTTGTTGATGTGGTGGATGATGTTGATGGATTTTCGAATGTTGTACCATCCTTGCATCCCTGGGATGAATCCCACTTGATCATGGTGTACGATCCTCTTGCTGTATTTTTGAATTCGGTTTACTAATATTTTGTTGAGTATTTTTGCATCCATGTTCATCAGGGATATTGGTCTGTAATTTTCTTTTTTGGTGAGGTCTTTGCCCGATTTTGGTATTAGAGTGATGCTGGCTTCATAGAATGGGTTTGGAAGTATTCCCTCCTCTTCTATTTTTTGGAAAACTTTAAGGACAATCAGTGTTATTTCTTCTCTATATGTCTGGTAGAATTCAGAGGTGAATCCATCAGGCCCGGGGGTTTTGTTCTTGGGTAGTTTTTTGATTACCAATTCAATTTCGTTGCTGGTGATTGGTCTGTTTAGTATTTCTGTTTCTTGCTTGGTCAGTCTTGGAAGGTTGTATTTTTCTAAGAAGTTGTCCATTTCTTCCAGGTTTTCCAGCTTGTAAGCATATAGATTCTCATAATATTCTCTCATAATTCTTTGTATTTCTGTGGGGTCCGTCATGATTTTCCCTTTCTCATTTCTGATTCTGTTTATGTGTGTAGATTCTCTTTTTCGCTTAATGAGCCTGGCTAGGGGTTTATCTATTTTGCCAATTTTTTCAAAGAACCAGCTCTTGATTTCATTGTTTTTTTTCTATTGTTTTATTCTTAATTTTATTTCTTTCTTCTCTGATCTTTATTATGTCCCTCCTTCTGGTGACTTTGGGCCTCATTTGTTCTTCTTTTTCCAATTTCAGTAATTGTGTCTTTAGACTATTCATTTGGGAATGTTCTTCCTTCTTTAAATAGGCTTGGATTGCAATATACTTTCCTCTTAGAACTGCCTTTGCTGCATCCCACAGAAGTTGTGGCTTTGTGTTGTTGTCCTTAGTCTCCATATATTCTTTGATTTCTGTTTTGATTTCGTCGTTAACCCATTGATTAATTAGGAGCATGTTGTTAAGTCTCCATGTATTTGTGAGCCTTTTTGTTTTCTTTGTACAATTTATTTCTAGTTTTATACCTTTGTGATCTGAGAAGTTGGTTGGTAGAATTTCAATATTTTTTAATTTACTGAAGTTCTTTTTGTGGCCTAGTATGTGGTCTATTCTGGAGAATGTTCCATGTGCACTTGAGAAGAATGTGTATCCTGTTGCTTTTGGGTGTAGAGTTCCGTAGATGTCTGTTAGGTCCATGTGTTCTAGTGTGTTGTTCAGTGCCTCTGTGTCTTTACTTATTTTCTGTCTGGTTGATCTGTTTGTCCTTTGGAGTGAGTGGTGTGTTGAAGTCCCCTAAAATGAATGCATTGCTTTCTATTTCCTCCTTTAATTCTGTTAGTATTTGTTTCACATATGCCGGGGCTCCTATATTGGGTGCGTATATATTTATAATGGTTACATGTTCTTGTTGGACTGAACCCTTTATCATTATGTAATGTCCTTCTTTATATCTTGCTACTTTCTTCATTTTGAAGTCTATTTTGTCTGATACAAGTACTGCAACAGCTGCTTTTTTCTCTTTGTTTTTTGCATGAAATATCTTTTTCCATCCCTTCACTTTGAGACTGTGTATATCTTTGGGTTTGAGGTGAGTCTCTTGTACGCAGCACATAGATGGGTCTTGCTTTTTTATCCATTCTGTTACTCTGTGTCTTTTGATTGGTGCATTCAGTCCATTTACATTTAGGGTGATTATCGATAGGTATGTACTTATTGCCATTGGCGGCTTTAGATTCGTGGTTACCAAAAGTTCAAGGGTTGCTTCTTTACTATCTAACAATCTAACTTAACTTTCTTGTTAAGTTATTGTAAACACAGTCTGATGTTTCTTTATTTCTCTCCCTTTTTATTCTTCCTTCTCCATTCTTTATATAATAGGTGTTTTATTCTTTGCCTTTAGTTAGTATTTGGATGGTCTGCTTTCTTGCTATGATTTTATTTTCTCTGGTGACATCTTTTTAGCCTTAGGAGTGCTTCTATCTAGAGCAGTCCGTTTAAGATATCCTGTAGAGGTGGTTTATGGGAGGCAAACTCCCCCAGTTTTCACTTTTCTGGAAATTGTTTAACCCCTCCGTCATATTTAAATGATAATCGTGCTGGATACAATATTCTTGGTTCGAGGCCTTTCTGTTTTCATTACGTTAAATATATCATGTCATTCTCTTCTGGCCTGTAAGGTTTCTGTTGAGAAGTCTGATGATAGTCTGATGGGTTTTCCTTTGTAGGTGATCTTTTTTCTCTCTCTAGCTGTCTTTAATACTCTGTCTTTATCTTTGATCTTTGTCATTTTAATTATTATATATCTTCGTATTGTCTTCCTTGGGTCCTTTGTGTTGGGAGATCTGTGGGTTTCCGTGGACTGCAAGACTATTTCCTTCCCCAGCTTGGGGAAGTTTTTAGCAATTATTTCTTCAAAGACACTTTCTATCCCTTTTTCTCTCTCTTCTTCCCCTGGTACTCCTATATTGCGAATATTGTTCTGTTTGGATTTGTAACACAATTCTCTTAATATTCTCTCATTCCTAGAGATCCTTTTATCTCTCTCTGCCTCAGCTTCTCTGTATTCCTGTTCTCTGATTTCTATTCCATTAACAGTCTCTTGCATCTCATCCAGTCTGCTGCTAAGCCCATCGATCACTTGTCTCATTTCTGCATTGTCTTTCCTCACTTCCCTCACTTCCTCCCCCAGCTCTTGCATATTTCTCTGTAGATCCATCAATATGGTTATGACTTTTGTTCTGAATTCTTTTTCAGGAAGGTTGTGCATTTCCATCCTTTCAGGTGCCCTCTCTGGTGTTGTCTGGGTCTGGGTAAGTTTTGTTTGTACCACATTCCTCTATCTTTTCATGGCAACAGAAGTGGTTGCTGGTAGGGGCCACGTATGTTGGCTGGGCTCTTTAAGACTTAAAAGAAAAAAAAGAAGAAAAGAAAAAAGAAGGAAAAAAATTAAGAAAATAATCGCCCACTGGGAGTAGATTCTGTGGGGATGCTGTAGGTGGCGCTGTTGCTCCACTATTCAGCAGCCACGGCAGCGCCACTCCGCAGGGCCCTTTGTAGTTCTGGCCAGGGCAGGAACAAATGAGAGGCTGTTAATCTCTGTGGAAAGTCTTAGTCTGGCTACTTTTTCCCAGTTGCCAGCCCAGGGGTCCAAAATTCCCCAGGACTCCCAGCCTGCTGGTCCAAGTGTCCTGAGATGATCCTGGGCCCTTGTCTCTTTAAGACCACTAAAAAAAAAAGCGCACGCTTTTCTTTTGTCCCGGGGAGCTGGCTGCGAGGACCCGGATCATTCCCAAGCTCAGATCCTGCACCCTCTGTCTCTCCAATCTCCGATACACCATGCGATGTGTGTCAGCACTCCCAGCGCAGATCACCAGGGCTGGTTATTTCACGGGCCTGTGCTTCCACTCCTTCCCGGCTCTGAATCCTCTCCTCCCACCAGTGCGCCTGGGTGGGGGAGTGCTCGGGTCCCGCCGGGTCGCGACTCCATATCTTACCTGCCTCGTGGGGTGCCAAGTCCTCTCAGGTGTAGATGCAGGCTGTGTGCTGTCCTGTATCTTCTGCTCTCTTTTTTAGGAATAGTTGTATTTGTTGTATTTTCATAAATACATATGGTTTTGGGAGGATATTTCCGCTGCCTTGCTCACACTGCCATCTTCCCAGAAGTCCCGAGAACTTAATCTTTTAAAAAAGAATGCTAACATCTTTTACAGTGTTCAAAATTATAACAAAGGCACATAACACTATGTAAATCTTGTACACCAATTTGATGAAAGGATATGTTTAGAAGAAAACCACCAAATGTCACTAAGTGTAGACCTAGTCATTAACTTGTAGACCACAAAAACATGATCATCACTGGCTAAAATCAATCTTTTCGGGTGAGTGTGCCATCCATTTGTGCATATAGAGATTTAAGTAAATCTGCTTAAAATGTCCTCAAAGATGTATTCCACATAATTTAAAGAGAGGGAAAAAGAGTATATGTAAAATTTTTCTAAAGATACTTTAGATTACTAAGTAAAATTTAACCTAGGGAAATAAGTCTGTTAATGGGAATGCATATTTCATATGGCCTAATGACATGACAAATATCAATATTCCACAATGTAGTTTAAGGAGATCTCAAATATATTTATACTGAAAGTGCTAAAAGACATTTCGGAATAAGAAAATATTGGCACAAGATTCCCCTTGCAGGCTTAACAGAATTTATGGGCTTTCTTTATATACACAGACACATACTCTCAAATTAATCGGGGCTAAGGGTTTATTTGTGTTGATGAAAATCTAGTGACAATGAGAATTAGAATCATGATAAAAGAAGTACTGAGTGGCACAAGGGTGCAATAAGTAAATAGAACAAATGTAGGAAATGAGTAGAGAAAACAGGTTAAGTTTTTGTACAGTCTAGGACTCCTAACTTCAGAGCTTTACACAAAATAGAGTAAACCAGGAGTTGGTAAACTATAGCCCATGGATCAAATAGAGCCAACTGCCTATTTTTGTAAATAAAGTTTTATTGGAATATAGCCTTGCTCATTTATTTATGTATCGTCTGTGGCTATAACATAGTAGTTGTATAACAGTGACCACATGGCCCACAAAACAAAATATTTCTTTAGTTCTTTATAGACAAAGATTGCCAACTCTTGGCCTAATCCAATGCTTCTCAAGCTTTAATGTGCACACTGGAGATCCTGTTGTATAATATATAGTGCACATTCTAATTCAGTAAGTTAGGAGTAGAGCCTGAGATCCTACAATTCTAACAAATTCCCAGGTGCTGCCATTGCTGGTCTGCAGGACACATTTTGAGAATCAAAAGTCTACATGACAGATTCCTGAACTGGTAGAGATATGTAGGAGAACCAACTGCACACTTAATATTCTCAGAATTTTATTACTAGTGGTTTCAGAGAATAAAGTTTTCTCTTATTGAAGCCTAAAATAATCTCCACTTTCACGTCATGTACAGTACTTCCTCACTTATCTAATGGCCAATCTGCAACTTCATCTATCTGGAGTGCAGGCCCCAATGAGGAAATAAGGAGGCTATTGCTACATTCCAAAACAACAAAATATTAGATTCATAAGCAGAGGCAGACATCACGAAAAAGGTTCTAAAGTCATTTCTATAAAGCAGAGAAATATGCCACTTTCTTTTAAAACTACTAAAATGACGAAAATTAAATACATTTTGATGTTTCAATCTGTCAGCTTTAGCAATTAGGAAAGCTAACTTATCATAATACAGCACACAATTTTAAGAGTTCCTGGATTCATCAAAAGTCAATTCAAACCTGGTTATTTCCTTACCTTGTGACAACAATCCAGGGAGGGAAAGTCTTCGGCTTACTCCCTCTGATTCTTCTTCTCTGATATCCACAAGACTTGAACTTTTCTTTCCTTGCATTGATTCCTGTTTAACCTGTTCTTCTCTGCTGTCTTTCAGGCTTTCTGGGCCTATGGAACTGCTGCCTGCCTGAGTTCCTGGTTCACAAGGGGCTATACTATAAAAGTTCATAACTTTCTTAAGAGACAAGGCCCCAGCTTCATATGTTGCAGCCACTCTCACACCAACAGCAGATGCACAAGAGACCACTAGACTGTTTAGAGCTGAGGTGCTTGTGGTTGGTGGGCTGTGAAGATTAGGAATTGCTTCTTCTACGAGAGGCTAAAACATACACAAATAAAAAAGCATGTAAAAATATAATTCCTTATACAACAAGCAATCAATAAAAAGAAAGTTTAACATTCCCATTTGTAAATATAAAACTCTAAAACAAGGTCTCTTCATCTCCAATTGAAAGGTATCCCCTCTTGATCATGGATTTAACACATGAGAAAAAAATGAGTACTCAAAATATAGCTCCTTATCAAAAGCATTCCTTTTGTTTGAGTGTCATTTTTTTATGGTGTTTAGAAATAAGTCCCAGCTGCTTTTATAAAATTAAGCATAGCAGAAGGGGAGAGGGAAGAAAGGTATAGAAAATATAGCGTTTAATATAAAGTACAGTGTGAAAGCCCTGGATAAAGGTTGAAATAACGTTTTGTTATTGATCACTTTTAGGAAAATTTACACAGATTGCTACTAAAAAATATCAGAAAATTTATACTTTAAAAAAGGGACTTTTCCTTTTTTTATAAATGGAAATTTAGGCACAGCATACACAGGCAGAAAATAAGTTATATCTCTGACCCATCAGCCCCAAAATTATGTTAAGTTTACAATCCTTCTTCTGTCTCATAAATGAGTTATTTTCTATGACCCAGGGGCTATGTAAACTGAAGGATCACCTTTGCTCTTGCTACAATAGAGAGTAAATGTGACAGGTTAATAATTAACAGTTAGAGCTGATATTCTAGTGTTATTCATAGTTGCATTAGAAAGTCAAATTAAAGTTTCTAATATCTTAATGAAAAATCAGTTGAAACTTACTCTGAGCTCTCAAGCATCTTCGTTTATTAAAAAGGAAAGTCATTAGAAGTACCTACTAAACACACAAAAAGCTTTTAGCTTTTCAACACAGGTCATGATGAAAAATTTGCTTCCTATGCTACCAAAGGCTCCAAAGGGTATATGTACATTCTTTAATTTGTCCTGAATTGAAAAACACAACAAAACAATTTTTTCACAGTGGCTTCTGATTTTCTTACAGAGAATAATTCCTGTTGCCTAGCACAGTGCTTGAATTGTAGTAGGTACTCAGTACATTTTGTTGAATTAAGTTCTAAATTCAGAGGATCTATTTCTGTGCAAGTGAGTCTTTAATTAAAATATTCAACAAAATAAGCAAATATACCATATAAAACAAACAATATATACAAAGCCTACTACTTCCTTGGTGATACAGTTCTCATGACAACCTGTTCAGAAGAAGTAAGGTCACAATTTTTACCCTTTGTTTACAGTTAGGGGTGACTATTTTAGAGGGTTCTTATTAATAGGTAGAGGTAAATCACAAAACTTTATTTTATATAAACTTTAAGCTGCTGTTCTGACTTTTCCACATAATTATATTTAATAATACATGAAATAAAACAAAAATACATAACACGCAATTATGATGAAAGACATAATTTTAGGAATCCCAGTGAACCAATAATAAAATTCAATAGTAAGATATATGCTTCATTGCCAAATACTATGTTTTTTTTTCACCAAAGTAAAATACTCTTTTACCTGTATCTAGCCAGATGATAAAAAACTTGTCCTAAACTACATAAATTCCTAATAAATTAGCTGTATGATTGAGACACTATTCATAAAAATTGAATTAAATATGTATGAACACATAAGTCAAAATTAGCATAAGTACCAAAAAATTTACATATTTAACAAAGAAAGACCAAAAGGAAAATTCATTTTCAATGATGATAATTTAATAGCCAAGTAAACTGTATTATACAATAAACTTTTAACTTCAAATTTAAAAATTAGAGGAATGGAAGACAGGGATTGGAGGAAGATGGTGGTGTGAGCACGGCGCCAGAAATCTCCTCCCAAAACCATATATATTTGTGAAAATACAACAAATACAACTATTCCTAAAAGAGAGACCAGTACAACAGTCAGGCTACAGCTACATCTGTGAGAACTCAGCGCCACATGAAGAGGGTAAGATATAAAGCTGTGACCCGGTGAGACCTGAACACTCCCCAACCCCAGCGCACTGGCGGGAGGAAAAGAATCAGAGTGGGGAGGGAGTGGAAGCACAGAACTGCTAAATAACTAGCCCTAGTGATCTGCACCAGGAGCACAGGCACACATTGCATGGTGTACTGGAGATTACAGAAATGGAAGGGCAGGATCTGAGACGGAGACTGAGAGCGGGTCCCCACAGCTGGCTCCCCAGGGACAAAAGAAAATCGGGCGCTTTCTTAAAAGTCTTAAAGAGACAAGGGCCCAACAGCGGAAGAAAATCATTCCAGCGCATTCAACCCAGCAGGCTGGGAATCTTGAGGAACCTCCGGCCCCCTAATTGGCTGCCGGGTAAAGCAGCCACAAAGCCCCTCACGGGTATAAGCAGCCTGCCCTTTGTTCCCCTGGCCAGTATGCGGCAGATCTGCCACAGCTGCGGAACAGCGGAGAGCGGCCGAGCCCACAACAACCACACAGAATCTCCTACCGGTGGGCGCACAGCTAACCGGGAAGGGCCGCACACAATCTCCACCCAGCGGGCACGCAGCTAACCGAGAAGGGCCACACACAATGTCCTCCGGGCAGGCGCGCAGCTAACCAGGAAGGGCCGCACAGAATTTCCTCCCAGCAGGCGCTCAGCTAACCGGGAAGGGCCGCACAGAATCTACTCCTGGCAGCACGCAGCTAACCGGGAAGGGCCGCAGAAGCCAGAGCAAGGGCCGAAAGGCACCAAGGGGTGCAAAACAGACCCAGCGCGGCTGCAAACCCCCACAGTGCTCTAGGCTAGCCTGAGGGCAGCCCCGTCCATGGCAGTTTAGGGGATCATTCCAGAGACTGCCTCCCAGTGTGCGGGTAACCAGCACAGGCTGCAGAGAAAGGCAAGGAGAACAACAAGCAGGAAGGGACTTTGTTCTCCCAGCTGACACACATGCCACCTGCTTGTGAACACTTCTATCGCTATGAAAAGACAGAAGAATATGGTGCACTCAAGACTCACCCAGACAATCCCAGAGAGAGACCCTGGTGGGATAGATTTAAACAATCTTCCTGGAAAAGAATTCAGAATAAAAGTCATAACCATGCTGATGGACCTACAGAGAAATATGCAGGAGCTAAGGGAGGAAATCACGGGGGAGATTACAGAAATGAAACAATCGATTGACGGGCTGAAGAGCAGACTGGACGAGGTACAAGAGACTGTTAATGGAATAGAAATCAGAGAACAGGAGTACAGAGAAGCTGAGGCAGAGAGAGATAAAAGGATCTATAGGAATGAAAGAATATTAAAAGAACTGTGTGACCAATTAAACAGAACAATATTCACATTATAGGAGTACCAGAAGAAGGGAGAAAAAGGGATAGAAAGTGTCTTTGAAGACATAATTGAGGAGAACTTCCCCAAGCTGGGAAAGGCAATAGTTTCTCAGACCATGGAAGCCCACAGATCTCCCAACACAAGGGACGCAAGAAGGACAACACCAAGATATATAATAATTAAAATGGCAAAGATCAAAGACAAGGACAGAGTATTAAAGGCAGCCAGAGAGAGAAAAAAGATCACCTACAAAGAAAAACCCATAAGGCTATCATCAGACTTCTCAACAGAAACATTACAGGCCAGAAGGGAATGCCATGACATATTTAACATAATGAAAGAGAAGGGCCTCGAACCAAGAATACAGTATCCAGCACGATTATCATTTAAATTTTAGGGAGGGATTAAACAATTCCCAGACAAGTGAAAGTTGAGGGAATTTGCCTCCCAAAAACCACCTCTACAGGATATCTTAAAGGGATTGCTCTAGATGGAAGCACTTCTAAGGCTAAATAGATGTCACCAGAGAAACTAAAATCATAGCAAAGAAAGCAGACCATCCAAATACTAACTAAAGGCAAAAAATAAAATCAACTATCCACAAAATCAGTCAAAGGAATGTAAAAGAGTACAGAATAAAACACCTAATATATAAACAATGGAGGAGGAAGAATAAGAAGGCAGAGAAATAAAGAATCACCAGACTATGTATATAATAGCTTAATAAGAGAGATGAGTTACACTGTTAGACAGTAAAGAAGCTACCTTTGAACGTTTGGTAATCACGAATCTAAAAGCCAGCAATGGCAATAAGTACATATCTATCGATAATCACCCTAAATGTAAATGGACTGAATGCACTAATCAAAAGACACAGAGTTACTGAATGGATAAAAAAGCAAGGCCCAATAACACCCATTCTCCTTAAAGCTTTCCAAAAAATAGAAGAGGAGGAAATACTTCCAAACTCATTCTATGAAGCCAGCATCACTCTAATACCAAAATCGGGCAAAGACCTCACCAAAAAAGAAAATTACAGACCAATATCCCTGATGAACATAGATGCAAAAATACTCAACAAAATATTAGCAAACCGAATTTGAAAATACATCAAGAGGATCATACACCATGATCAAGTGGGATTCATCCCAGGGATGCAAGGATGCTACAACATTCGAAAATCCATCAACATCATCCACCACATCAACAAAAAGAAGAACAAAAACCACATGATCATCTCCATAGATGCTGAAAAAGCATTTGACAAAATTCAGCATCCATTCATGATTAAAACTCTCAACAAAATGGGTATAGACGGCAAGTACCTCAACATCCTAAAGGCCATATATGACAAACCCACAGCCAACATCATACTTAACAGCGAGAAGCTGAAAGCTTTTCACCTAAGATCAGGAACAAGACAGGGATGCCCACTCTCCCCACTATTACTCACCATAGTACTGGAGGTCCTAGCTACGGCAATCAGACATACCAAAGAAATACAAGACATCCAGATTGGTGAAGAAGAAGTCAAGTTGTCACTCTTTGCAGATGACATGATATTGTACACAAAAAACCCTAAAGATTCCACTCCAACACTACTAGAACTAATATCTGAATTCAGCAAAGTTGCAGGATACAAAATCAATACACAGAAATCTGTTGCTTTCCTATACACTAATGATGAGCTAACAGAAAGAGAAATCAGAAAAACAATTCCATTCACAATTGCATCAAAAAGAATAAAATACCTAGGAATAAACCTAATGAAGGAAGTGAAAGACCTATACCCTGAAAACTACAAGACACTCCTAAGAGAAATTAAAGAGGACACTAACAAATGGAATTTCATCCCATATTCTTGGCTAGGTAGAATAAATATTGTCAAAATGGCTATACTACCTAAAGCAATCTACAGATTCAATGCAATCCCTGTCAAAATACCAACAGCATTCTTCAATGAACTGGAACAAATAATTTTAAAATTCATATGGAACCACAAAAGACTCTGAATAGCCAAAGCAATCCTGAGAAGGAGGAATAAAACGGGGAATTACGCTCCCAAACTTCAAGCTCTACTACAAAGCCACAGTAATCAAGACAGTTTGGTACTGGCACTAGAACAGACCCACAGACCAGTGGAACAGAATAGAAAGTCCAGACATTATCCCAAACATATACGGTCAATTAATATACGATAAAGGAGCCATGGATATACAACAGGGAAATGACAGCCTCTTCAACAGCTGGTGTTGGCAAAACTGGACAGCTACATGTAAGAGATGAAACTGGATTACTGTCTAATCCCATACACAAAAGTAAACTCAAAATGGATCAAAGACATGAATGTAAGTCATGAAACCATAAAACCCTTAGAAAAAAACATAGGCAAAAATCTCTTGGACATAAACATTAGTGACTTCTTCATGAACATATCACCCCAAGCAAGGGAAACAGAAGCAAAAATGAACAAGTGGGACTATATCAAGCTGAAAAGCTTCTGTACAGCAAAGGACACCATCAGTAGAACAAAAAGACATCCTATGGTATGGGAGAATATATTCATAAATGACATACCCGATAAGGGGTTGACATCCAAAATATATAAAGAACTTACATGCCTCAACAAACAAAAAGCAAATAATCCAATTAAAAAATGGTCAGAGGATCTGAATTGACACTTCTCCAAAGAAGAAATTCAGATGGCAACAGGCACATGAAAAGATGCTCCACATTGCTAATCATCAGAGAAATGCAAATTAAAACCACAATGAGATATCACCTCACACCAGTAAGGATGGCTGACATCCAAAACACAAACAATAACAAATGTTGGCAAGGATGTGGAGAAAGGGGAACCCTCCTACACTGCTGGTGGGAATGCAAATTAGTTCAACCATTGTGGAAAGCAGTATGGAGGTTTCTCAAAAAACTCAAAATAGAAATAGCATTTGACCCAGGAATCCCACTCCTAGGAATTTACCCTAAGAATGCAGCAGCTCAGTTTGAAAAAGACAGATGCACCCTCTGTTTATCGCAGCACTATTTACAATAGCCAAGAAATGGAAGCAATGTAAGTGTCCATCAGTAGATGAATGGATAAAGAAATGTGGTGCATATACACAATGGAATATTATTCAGCCATAAGAAGAAAACAAATCCAGACATTTGCAAGAACATGGATGGAGCTAGACAATATTATGCTCAGTGAAATAAGTCAAGCAGAAAAAGACAAGTATCAAATGATTTCACTAATATGTGGAGTATAAGAACAAACTAAAAAAAAAAAAACTGAAGGAACAAACAGCAGCAGACTCACAGAACCCAAGAATGGACTAAAGTTACCAAAGGGAAAGGGACTGGGGAGGATGGGTGGGAAGTGAGGGACAAGGGGGATAAGGGGGCATTACGATTAGCAGACATAATGTAGGGGGTGGGGCACGGGGAGGGCTGTACAACTCAGAGAAGAGAAGTAGTGATTCTATAGCATCTCAGTACGCTGATGGACATGACTGTAATGGGGTACGTGGGGGAGACTTGATGATATGTGGAGTCTAGTAATCATAATGTTGCACATGTAATTGTAGGTTAATGATACCAAAAATTTAAAAATAAATAAGTAAATAAAAACTTAGAGGAATGATTTTTAAAATTTGAAGCTTTTTTATAAGCATGTTCAAGTCTGGGGATTTTCTCTTCTTTATTTTCTGGCTACCTTTTCAGCACTTTTTTCAATTTTTTTTTTATTAAGGTATCATTGATATACAATCTTCTGAAGGTTTCACTTGAGCAACATTGTGGTTACTAAATTTACCCACATTATGAAGTCCCCCACCCACCCCATTGCAGTCACTGTCCATTGGCGCAGTATGATGCTATAGAGTCACTATGTGTCTTCTCTATGAAGTCAAGGGATTTTCTACATACATTTCTCTAGAATTATTACTTTCATTTCATTTCGAATTTTATAATACCTTTCTCCAAGCCGCTTTTTCATAATTAAAAAAAAAATCAAATAGCCACAAGGTTCAATGTGTAAACTGTGAAACAGAAATGTTTCTACAAACACCTCTAAGCCATGTTCTCATTTTCATAGAGTAACAATAAAGAATCAAGAGGCTATGTGGTTTCAAAATCTGAAGAAAACACCACAGGACAGTTACTCTATGATTAGGTGTTTTTGTTTTGTTTCATTTTCTTATTTTAGAGTTTTGGTAAAAGCAGAATCAAAAGGCTTACCCTAGGAATGAAAAACATTATCCTTTTAAAACAATTTCTTTTAAGCAGGGAGACTCAATCTTTACTGTATGCTACTGGTAAACAGATTTTCATCATTTTTAAGTTTTCAAAGTGAGAGTAGTTTTAAATAAGATGAAGAAAATATGAATTCTATTTCCAAAGTGAAGCCCAGTAGGGACCACAGATACAGCTGAAAAAAATTCAAACGATATGTAATGCCTGGAATTTTTAAAAATCTGCCATTAATTGAAAGATCAACTGCATAGCAACCTTCCCTGATAAAGAAAGAAAGGACTTTTCACTACATAATTTGAAGAGTGGTACAAATACAGGTCAGAGGAATCTTTGTGAATATCCAATTACATTAGATTAACCTATTCAGGGGCTACCACAATTCAGTACCTTAGCCATGGTGGGAAAGGAACTAGGAAACAAAACAGGGGTTTTGCTACTTATAAAACAAGCCCAGCAATACATCTTTCAACCTCAGAAAGGGCCAGAATTTGAACCTAAAGAGTGATTTTGAATTTATCCAGGTTTTTCTTATTTAGGATTGTATTATAGGATGGATTTATAGTCAAACTCTAAAAATTAAAAACGCTACCAAACTTTAAGCATTTTAAACGTTCTAAAATTCGTATAGCTCAACTCCAGAAATACCTTTTACATTGTAAAATGTATCATGTACCTGTGATGGCACTGGCTTTTCACCATTCTCAGAGTTCTCTCTCATTGAATGATCTGACAGTTTCTGCACACATTCATTTGCTGTCTGAGTGTCAGGGTATGATATATTTCTGGCAGAAGAAATTTCAGTTGTTCCCGTAGTGTCTTGTTGGGAGAAAATGGCATTGCCACTCGTGGTCTGAACATTTCCAACATTCAGTTCAGTAGCAACAGGAAGTTCATGTTCTACAAGAGTGCTCTCAAATACTTCTCCCTGGCTGTCCAGGGTTTCAGCGGAGGGGCTGATGGCAGTGCTGGCATGGTGTTCCCCCTGGGATTCTGACAGCGTCACACCTAATGGGCAGCAATGACTGTCCGATATAATCACATGGTCTTCTTTGTCAGTCATAGTAATTAAGAGCTGGCTGCACTGATTGCATCTTTCCGGGACTGGCTTCAGATCCTGGGATGGAAGGCACTGTACAAGTGCTAAGCTGTGGAACGCACCACAGGCAACTTGTAGCACTACCCGCCCAGCAAGATGTTCCACTTTTTGTGGCTTTGTCACTGGGAAAGTGGTGGTAATGAGACCCAACTGACAACCGGTACCCCATGCCCAAATTTCTCTGCTTATTGACAATGCCAGAGTGTGCTCTTCACCACATGCCAACTGCAAAATCCTGACTGCTAACAAAGGACTGGTCTCAGAGTCAGAAATGCTGACAGGATTTGGTTCTGAGACATACTGCTGGTTAGCTACTGCACACTGGCCAGCCGAGTTCTCCCCCCACATGTACACCATGCCACTATCTGTTACTGCTCCACAGTGGAAACTCCCTGTTGCCACAGTAACAACATATTGCCCAGTCAGGGCATTTTCTAGAAGGGGAGTACTCAGACAAATCTCTGCTGGTTCACTTTTCCAGGAAAGAGTCCCAAAGCTGTAGACCTCACCATCTAAAGGTTTTTTTTGAAAAAAAAAAGAGGGAAAAGAAAAGAAAAAGGAGAGAGTTAGAGAAATAACTAGAAATTTTATCAGCAATCTTTTAGTTCCTTTTACATTTAACCAAATATGATTTTTTATATTTCAAAAGCACAGCTACAGAGATTTGGTTCAAACATATATATTATTCCAAATTTATACATCTTTTAATAACATCTCTTAACATTCTGAAATATAGTGAGAACTTCTACAAATTGCAAGAGGCTACTTTTAAATGAAGGGTATTGCTCCTTTCTTTCAGCCTCATCCTAGAAATTCCCAGCATCGATCCACTGCTAACGGCTATTATCACAGGCTACTACAGAAGCAGATTCCAAGTGTCCAAAGACAAAATAACATTCATGATAAGATAAAATAAGCAGAAGATAAAACAGACACATTTGATAGCATCTACAACATTCACTACTACTGAGTAAGTCAGATCAGCAGAAAATAATGCAGTGGCATAAAAATATGAGAGATTCATTTTGGCTAGAACTAAGAAATTAGCTTCATTATCCAGGCTGGACAGAAAGCACAGTGATAACAAGATGTGTCTGTCTTCATGTTGTTTATCATATTATGTGTAATTTTCAAATGTTGTGTGTAATATATATTGTGTACTAAATAGCCTTTCCGAGGTGCCATTTGTTTAAAAAGCAAATCATCACAATAAACAAATGAAACTATGACTTGGCTAGCTTTAGAATGAAGGCTGACTGGGTAGCTTTAGAATTAAAAAAAAAGACACCAACCAGTATGTTGGGTATATAAGTGAGGATGACCTGCCTGTGTCCAGTATTGTGGGAGTTGGGGGGCATGTGCATATGATCTATACTAGCTAAAAAACTCAAATGGAACAAAGACTTGGCCATGGATTTTGAAAAATACTGAACTAAGCCCACTACCCCTACTTTTCCATATGACCAGAGATCATCCATTTTTTTAAATTAATTAAGAAACAAGACATACTTTTTTTCTCCACAAAGCAGCAATTGAATGATTATGAAAAAAATACATACTTTAACTTTGGCCTATTATATATGGCAGATATATTTATATGCTCAAATTAACTCACTACAACATCTGTGTGAGAAAGAACACAAATAATGGCTAGAAGGAAGATAAGAGTTTTTATTAGGGTATTTCTAGTTTGGATAGAGGACTGAGAAAATAAGCTCACTGGTTAAGATCTCTTAAATTTTTCTTCCCAAGTGATACAGCAATAAATGCTTGCCACAGCTCTCCAACTCTTGCAATTGATATTATTCCACTTCAGAGATCAATACTGAGAAGAAATGAGTATTTAGACACCCCTGCCTTTTTAAAAACTGAAGTACCTCAAGAATAGTGAATCAATGAAAGCTCCTTGTTGAAGTACGAGCTAATGGTCAAACTGAGTAGAAAAAAAAGCTTGAAAATTTCTAGTATTCAATTAGTACTATTTTCTCACCTGGAGAAGACAGCATTTGAGATCATTATGCAGTTTCAAACTACACACTTGTATATATTTTTTGTAACTTTTACAGGTAAAACCAGGACACTGCTTAAAATATGAATAATGACAGGCTATTTATATATATATTTTTAAGTTTTCCCTTGGTTGTTCCAGACTTTCAGGTATGATTTTAGATGTTTAATTAAAAGATACCACGTTCATGAGACACCTAACTGAAAGACTAATAAAAGAACAACAACAGAATCCACTTATATATGCTTTAGAACTGTACAACATTGTGAAGTACAGGGCGGGTATTGATGATAATTCACATTTTTGAAATAACACTTTTTCCAAGTTCTGGCTTAATACAATAATATATTGTAATAATAAAGAAATCCACATTTACACAATAAAGCCACCAAGGTCAGATTTAAGCTTTGTTTCCTAGACTACCTTTCTGCAGTGCCTATAAGAAAATTACCAAACATAATTGAATATTTAATAAGTGCTTACAGAGCAGAAATTTTTAAATTAGTGGAGTTGATGGCAGTCCTGGCTTAAATCAAATTTACCATGATTGAGTTGGTAAACTGTCATCAAAATGAAAGGCAACTCTCTATAGATTGCAGCTTATGGTTTATCTGTTACAGATTTGTAATTTTTTTAATATATTCTTATTAGCTGCTATTTATGCCTGAGAAAAACTGTAGTGAGAGAGCATAGCCAAGTAGCTTAAAAAGCAGGCTATGAGATCACTCTCTGGATTTCAATCCTGACTCTAACACTCTGTGTGCTTGGGTAAATTACTTAACCTCTCTGACCTTCAGCTTCCTTATCTGTCAAGTTGGGATAATAACAGTAGCAACCTCATAAGGTGGTTGTGAAGACTCAATGAGATAATACATACCAAGTACTCAGTGCAGTGCCTAGCACACACAATTGTTTAATAAGCATTAGCTATTATTGGCATTATTATCCTGGTACATTTAATGAACAAAGGGACAGCAAGAGTCTCTGAATAGGTAATCTTTCAAAAAAAGTTATTCATGTACTTATTACTACAAAATTTAAAAGTTGTAACTCTCCCTTTTTATTCTATGGATGGTATATCTTAAATTTAAGAACTAATCTGACTTCGATAAAGAAGGCAAGAACGTAGTTTGCAAACGAAGAGTACAGGCTCCAGTAGAGTTCATTAAGAACTCCTGAGTATCCAGTAACTCTTACCTGCTCTTACACACACAGGCACTTGACTTGTTAGAGTTTCAGTTAGTATTTGTTAAGCCATTCTTTTCAATACCTTCAGTCAGAAGGACTCCATGTTTCACTCCAAGGGCTGCTTGAAGAACAGTCTTTCCTCCCCAGCCTGGCAATCTCTCTGGTGATACAGAACAGGATCCTGCCTGCCAGACATGGACCAGGCCTCTTTCTTTGGATCCTTCTGCCTCTGCTGAGCTACAAACATCAAGAAAAATAGCTCAGTTGTTCCTGCAATTCAGAATTGTTACCTCTTGTTCTGAATACCTCCATGATTTCTATACCTTTTACCAGCATATGGGTGGCTAGGTCAGACAGCTTAACTAGCACTTGTTTTATGCTTTGGGGATGACACAGCAGCAGAGCTAAAACAACTATATAAAAGGCTTGAGGACAATCTAAACCCACAAATTACTTACTTCTACCTAAGAAGCAAATAAAACCTGGGCTATTTTTTGAAGCATTATGATCTAATAGCATAAAATTTCAAGACACTAACTTTTCAATACACTAACTCCTTGCTTAGATATTGAAGTTCTAACATGTCCCAAATTGGAGTCTTATCTCAAAATTTTATTTTTTAATGTGGTAAAAAAAAGTATTTGATGAGAAAGGAGGAACAGGGATTCATATTTCACTGTACACTGACTTTAAGCTCTATAGTTGCTATTTAAATTTTTAAGAATCAAATTTATAACAGGTACCAGTAAAATCCTTCATGCTTTACTCATGTTCTACCAAAGAATTCTATGCATCTGCTGACTTCGGTTCAAAGAAAACAAAACACAGAGCTGTACAAAAATGACCACATCCTAACTGCTGCCTTTTTTTTAAAAAGGGGCATATTAAAATAACCTAGGTTTCCTTTATACAAACTTTTCCTATGTATTGCCATTGTGTTACATTTTTTTCATATTCTTTCCTCTAAAACACTGCTGCCAATATTTTAACAAGGACAGAATCTTTTTTGGTTTTCTTTTATGTTACAATAACTGGAATTTCTCCACTTTTGCTAACTAGTATTTCTCTAAACTGTAATTAACCATGGTGTTACGGGAAGGAAGCACAAATTTAATCCTCCATTTAAAAAATATCATCCATGACTAGTTTTCTAAGGATAGATGATTATAATTAATAAAGCTACTGCGGAAAACATGAAATTATTTGTGAGAAAAAATGGCTTCAAATGCTTTAAAATGATGAAGATTTTTGTGCCTTTTTATAAACATAAGAAAGGAACTAGCAACAAAGATTATCACTAATCAGCTTTACTTTAATAGCTTTCTCTCTTCACCAATCAACACAAATATCACTATTCCTACTTAACAACCATCAACAAGAAAATTAAACTGAAGAGAAAAGCCACACATATGTGGAATTGTTTGTTGTGTTTTCCTAGAACAAGGGAGAAGGAATAAATGGTTTTACCTTCTCTTCTTTGAGTCCATCGGTCAGTGGGAGCACTCCATCACCAAATTATTTCCTCTTTGCAAAACGTATGTAAAGACCTAAATAGCAAAACACAGGTAAGCAAACAGCAGTTAAAGAATTCTTTGCTATTTTATCCCTCAGATTTAAAGGAGAGAAAAAAAAACCCTCTAACAAGTGCACATTCACTACGTAATAAATATGCTACGCAACTATTTAAACTATTTCATATCCTGTCTGCCAAAGCCAAATATCTAGACTGAGCTTGCCCACTGAGCTTATAAAATTGCCTATTGACTGTCAAATGTAATGTCAAAGGAAGAAAAGACTACTTATGATTAAGTTGTACTTTGTCAGGCAACATTTTTTTTTCTTTTTATTATAAAGGAGGAAGTTCAATCTGAAAACTCAATGTGTTAACTATTTATTTCATACATGTTGCAGTTATTTTATAAATGCTTCTAGAAGCACATGAACATTAAAATACCAATTAAGTCAGAAAGAAGTTCTAAAATTTCCTCACTGTTTTACCAGACTCAAGTAGTTCTAATTCAGATTTTTCAGCAATGTACACAAAAAATTATATCATTAACATATGATTAACATAAATTTCTGTTTTTTTGGAACTATTAGTATTTCCCCCAAATCAACCTTAATTCAAACATAATCCAAAGGGTTGGGAGAAAAAAGTTTGAATTTTAAAATATGTGTTTTAAAATCCACCATTTATATATATACATATAGTATAGAGGAGCTACATAAAAATTATGGTTGAACTATGACCCATCAGTTCAGAAACTCTAATAAAGTAAGAGAGAAATATAAATAGACATCCTATATGCATTTCGACTACAAAATTCAAATTTTACAGGCACCTAAACTCATGTAGATGAAGGTAAGAGGTTTTATTTGTGCGAACCATAAATATACTGGGGCCAAATTTATTGTTTTTTCTGCAAAAGGATACAGCATGGTCACCATGCTCTGAAAACAGACCATACCAGCAGGAGTGACGTAAGATCCATCTGTTTACTCCAGGTTGCCTGTGAATTCTTACCATTTCCCATCTGTGTATCTGGAGGAAATTACTCTCTACCTAATACTTATTTTAGAAAGATTTTGAATCATTCAAAGTTGGATGAAAGGTATTATGTAAACAAGATATATCTTAATAGATTTAATAAATGCTATTAATTTAATAAAAGATTATTAAGTGGTACTATGCCTTATGTATAACAGTGATTTTTAGTAAAATTCATGTACAGTTTCATGGTGTACAGAGAAATTATGAAGCCAGATCTAACCTGTGCTATTTATCAGAGATCAAGGAGTAACTTGATTGAAATTAAATAATACTTGGAAACCAGAGAATTCTTCTGGGAGAATGTGGAGTGCACTTCACTTCAGGCAACAGATTTACTGAAGGTAAGCTGAATTTTGTCCTATTGCCTGACAATCAAAAATGTGGAAAATCTTTTGGTAAATTAAACAGTCCACCTTTCTTCTCTTTTAATGTCATATTTATGAATACAGTTTTCTTAAGGTGAATTTCATCTTAGACCATGTGAGTTCTCACCACCATTCATTTTTTTCAAATCTAAATGGAATCAAAACAAACTGAAAAGAGAAACAAAAATAAATCTTGATAAACTCTTCGCAACTTTTTTTTTTACTAACTATATATGGTAGGCAGAATAATGTTCCCCAAAGATACCCATGTCCTAAAGGCCAGAACCTGTGAATATGTTGGGTTCCACGGCAAAAGGGGATTAAGGCTGCTAATCAGCTGAATTTAAAATAGGAAGATTATCCTGGTTATCCAGGTGGACTCAATGTAACCACAAGTCCTTAAAAGTGGAAGAGGGAAGCGGAAGTCAAAGAAAGAAATGTGATGAAGGCAGGGTCAGAGAGATGCTACATTGCTGGCTTTGAAGACACGGGGCTAGGTTTGGGGGTTGGGGGTTGGGAAGGTGGGGCATAAGCCAAAGAAAGAGGGTGGCCTCTAGAAACTGGAAAAGGCAAGGAAATAGATTCTCTCCTTAGAGCCTCCAGAGAAGAACAGCCCTGACACCTTGATTTCAGCTTAGTGAGACTTTTGTTGGACTCTTAACTTAAAGGACTGAACAATAAATGTGTTAGTTTATGCCACTAAATTTGAAGTGGTTTGTTACAGTAGCAATGGAAAGCTAGCTAATATACTATTTCACAGACATCCTTCTATAGCAATATTTATAGAGCTATCTCATTTTGTTTCAATATGTTTGACTTCTTCCACAACATGTCTGCCTGAAACTCAAATAGGGCAATGAGAAAAAGAGATGACTGCTAAGGAAACTTAACTAAAAAAGAATATTGCTGCTAAATGTGGGAAGGTTATGTTATAAAGTTTTATCTCACATACTTAAATGTAAATGGCATTAACCAACTCCATTTAATCTAACATTTTTTCTCAATTATGTACCCATACAGAAAAAGTAAGCTGAAATTTTTTGTTTTTCTAATATTCTTATGACCCTTTCTCCAGGAAATCTGTAAGACCTGCCTCAACCATTCAAACAGCTTTTAAATTTCCTTATGCTCTTTCATTGCTTCACATTTCTAATTATTGCAAAACTGCCTAATCATGGGGCTTCCTCTGGGGATATTTCTCCCTAGGAGAGACTTAAGGTCCTTATTCTACATTCCTTTGGGGAACAGGATCCCTGAAATCTGCTTCTTTACTTCTGTTACAGTAACTTTTCTTTACAGTCCCTTTTTATATTAACTAACTCTGATAAAGAGCCATGTGGTATATAAACAGTCAAAAAAAATTGAGGACTTTTCCTTTTCTTTTGTCTTGTGTGGCCTTTCCAGAGATCAATAACATCTGTAAAAAGAGCAAAACAGACTCTAGCATCCCCTCCAGCTATTAAGTTCTATGAGCCACAGAAGTAGATTCATTTTAAAGTTAATCACCCTATACTTCAAATTATTATCTCCTTCACAGCGAAAAATGTAAAGCAATTAAACTCTCAGATGGCCCTTCAGAACAAAAGAAACCTTAAAGTTGACTCCACTTTTTAAACACCATGATCTGGGAGTGCCCTAAAAATAAATCTCATCTAGATGTCCAAATTACTACTAGAAAGAAAAGCTACAAACTACTTAGAGGTCCACAATGCCTTAACCAGAAATTCAAAGTCCAAAGAACTCTGAAAACTAAAAGTTTTTAAGTAACTCTTTTGGTGGGAAAATTTAATCTGGCCTGAACTCATCTGACAGCAAAACCCGACCTGAACTAATGTGAGGATTTTTTTCCCCCTTTAGTACGAATATTCATATATTTTGCTGCAAAATTTAACAGGATTATGAGGTGGAACCAAAGGTCTCCTGCGAAGTGTTATTCTAAAGATTTAAAAACTCCGGATTCAAAAATATATCTTGCTGAACACAGATGCAAAAATCCTAAACAAAATATTAGCAAACTGAATTAAAAAACACATCAAAAGGATCATCCATCACAGCCAAGTGAGATTTATTCCAGGGATGCAAGGATGGTATAATATTTGTAAATCAATCGATATCATCCACCACATTAACAAAAAGGATAAAAACCACATGATCATCTCAATAGATGCTGAAAAACCATTTGACAAAATTCAACATCCACTCATGATAAAACTCTCAACAAAATGGGTACAGAGGGTATGTACCTCAACATAATAAAGGCCATATATGACAACCCCACAGCTAACATACTTAATGGCAAAAAGCTGAAAGCTTTTCCTCTAAGATCAGGAACAAGACAAGGATATTCACTCTCACCACTTTTATTCAACATAGTACTGGAGGTCCTAGCCACAGAAATCAGAAAGACAAACAGATAAAAGGCATCCAAATTGTTAAGGAAGAAATAAATCTGTTACTATTTGCAGATGACTTGATATTATACATAGAAAACAGTAAAGAGTCTGCCAAAAAACTCTTAGATCTAATAAGTGGATTCAGCAAAGTTGCAGGATACAAAATTAATACACAGAAATCTGTTGCATTCCTATGTACTAACAATGAACTAGCAGAAAGAGAAATCAGGAAAACAATTATATTTATAATTGCATCAAAAAGAATAAACCTAGGAATAAACCTAACCAATGAGGTAAAGGACCTGTACTCTGAAAACTATAAGACATTCATGAGAGAAATTAAAGATGACAAAAATAAATGAAAATCTACCCCATGTTCATTGATAGGAAGAATTAATATTGTCAAAATGATCCTGCCCAAAGAAATGTATAGATTCAATGCAATCCCTATCAAAATATCAATGGCATTTTTCAGTGAACTAGAGCAAATAATCCTAAAATTCATATGGAACTACAAAAGATCCCAAATGGCCAGAGCAATCCTGAGAAAGAACAAAGTTGGGGGTACTACACTCCCTGATGTCAACCTATACTATAAAGCTATGGTAATCAAAACAGGAATGTACTGTCACAAGAACAGACCGACAGATCAATGGAACAGATAGAGAGCCCAGATATAAACCCATGCATATATGGTCAATTAATATACAATAAAGGAGCCATGAATATACAGTGGGGAAAAGAGAGCCTCTTCAATAACTGGTGTTGGGAAAACTGGACAGCTACATGTAAGAGAATGAAACTGGATTACTGTCTAACTCCATACACAAAAGTAAACTTGAAATAGATCAAAGACCTGAATGAGAGACGTGAAACCATAAAACTCTTAGAAGAAAACATAGCCAAAAATCTCTTGAACATAAGTATGAGAAAGTTTTTCCTGGACACATCTCCTCAGGCAAGGGAAACAAAGTCAAAAAGTGGGACTACATCAAACTAAAAAGCTTCTGTACAGCAAAGGACACCATCAGAACAAAAGGCAATCTATGGTATGGGAGAATATATTTGCAAATGATTCATCCAATAAGGGGTTAACATCAAAAATATATAAAGAACTCATATACCTCAACACCAAAAAAAAAAAAAAGCTGATTAGAGAATGTGTGGAGAACCTGAAAAGATATTTCTCCAAATAAAAAATACACATGGCCAGCAGGCACATGAAAAGATGCTCCATGTCACTCATCAGCAGGGAAATGCACATCAAAACCACAATGAGCTATTACCTCACACCATTAGAATGGTTACTATCCAAAAGACAAGAAATAACAAGTGTTGGTGAGAATATGGAGAAAAGGGAACCCTCCTACACTGTTGGTGGCAATGCAACTGATCCAGCCATTGTGGGAAGTAGTATGGAGGTTCCTGGAAAAACTAAAGACAGAAATACCATTTGGCTAAGTAATTCCACTTCTAGGAATTTACCCAAGGAAAACAAAATCCCTGTTTTGAAAAGATATATGCCCCCCTATGTTTACTGCCACATTATTTACAATAACCAAGATATGGAAGCAACCTAAGTGTCCATCAAGAGATGAATGGATGAAGAAGATATGTTATATATACACAATGGAATATTATTCAGCCATAAAAAGAAAAGAAATCCTGCCACGTGCAACAACATACCTAGAGGGTATTACGCTAAGTGTAATAAGCCAGGCAGAGAAAGACAAACACCATATGATTTCACTTATTTGTGGAATATAAA
Organism: Smutsia gigantea; assembly: GCA_032199065.1. Taxonomy (NCBI): domain Eukaryota; kingdom Metazoa; phylum Chordata; class Mammalia; order Pholidota; family Manidae; genus Smutsia; species Smutsia gigantea. The sequence continues at coordinate 36,580 of JAVSCE010011327.1, forward strand.
AACAAAGCAAAACAGAATGAACAAAATAGCAGTAGACTCATAGACCCTGAGAAGTGACTAGTGGTTATCATGGTGGAAAGGCTGGGGGGTGGGTGGGTAGGGAAGGTGAGGAAGAGAAAGGGGCACAGAAATTCTCAATCATAATTTAAGTTGGCCACAGGGATAGTAGTACAGCATGGAAAATATAGTCAATGATTCTGTTAACATCTTTCTATGTTGACAGATAGTAACCACACTAGTGGGGATAAGGATTTAATAATATGGGTAACTTGCACTATTCTGTTTCATATTTGAAACTAACATAAGATTGTTTATCAATGAAACTTCAATTAAAAAAAACAAATATAGGCCATAGTGGAATAGTATTAGCAATACTTGTAACTTGTCATCAATAAAACAGATATATTCAACTTACGTTGCCAGGTGACTCAGATTCTTGAAATATCATGTACATACATCACTACTTTGAAATTACAGTAGATATTAGACCCATTGTGAGATCTTATTATTTATTGCATTAATACAGAAACATATTATAACAACAAAAACAAGCAAAACAAAACAAAACATATCTTGTCTCAAGAAAGACACTAGGAACCTGTATTCTAAAATAACAAATTTCATTTTTGGTAGGGTCCCCAACCTTTAACTATTTTATAGTTTATTTAGTTTCTTTTATGTACTTTTAATATCAACTTCATCTTGGGGAGTATACTAGGAAGTCTCACTGCTTACAAGACATGCTATAGGTGCTTTAATGATTTATTTTAGTGGCAATGATTTAATTTGTTTCATAAGTTTTAAGTTGACTTTACAGTAAGCATACCTAGTGTCCAAATAAATTCTGCCAGCAAATACTCAGCTCAGTGGAGAAAGGAGGCCTGGGCTCTTTATGCAAACCTGCCAACTTAGTGGAAGAGAAAGAGTTAAATAAATGAGAGGTGGTTTGTCCTAGAACAACTAGGATTTGATGATATATTGATATTGATGGGGGTAAAGAAGGAGTCTCAAAAATGATCTCTAGATTCTGCCTTGAACAGCTATGTACTGGTGGTACTATTTACTGAAATGGGGAAGAATGTATGAGATAGGATTCTGAAGTGGAAGATATGATCCTGTGGTAAGATAAAGTTTTCTATGTTAAGTTCAAGATGCTTGTGAGAAATCCAAGAGTACATGTCAAGTGAGCAGCTGACTATGAGTATGGAGTTCAGAAGAAAAGTCTCAATTTTTGACATAAACTTGGAAAGGCATATGGATAATATCATTGGAGTGTGTATTAAGAGAAAAGAAAGGGACAGGACCAAGCTGGAAGGAGCTCCAGGACAAAGGCTGGACAGGATGAGGAATAAGCAAAGACCACTGAGGTGAGAAGCAGCCTGAGCAGTAGGAGAATCATGAGTCTGTGTGAGCCCATAAAAGCAAAGCAGAGAGTGTTTCCAGGAGGAGGGACTGGTCAACTAGGTCAAGGCACTGGGGTCTCAGACGACAATAACTGAGAAGTGTTCACTGGATATGCCAACACAGACTACATTGCTGGGCGTGGCCGCAGTTTCAGTGGTGGAGTAGGGACTGAAAACCAGACTGGAGTAAGTTGACTGTAAATGGGAGGTGGGGACATGAAAAATAAAGTTCATTTCCTTTGAGAAATATTGTTGAAATGGCAAAAAGAGAAATGAAGCAGTAGCTGGTATGTGAAGATCAAGCGTGTGTTTTTGTGTGGGAGTGGGGTGGGATGATGAGAGATAGTTGAACATGTTTGTATGACAATAACATTAATCCTAGGTACAAGACAGATGAGGACACAGGCAGAACCAATGTTCTGGACAAAGTGAAAGAGGACGGCATTCACAACACTTGTGGTGGGGTTGATCTTTAACAAGAGGAAGAGTCTGCATTTTAAAAAGAAAGGAAACAACAGGTAGAGATATAGGCAGGATTACAGATGTGGTCGGAAGAGATAAGGATATGACAGATGCTGTAAATTACTAGGACTTTGAGGTATGTGCACTATGTATTCTAATCTCATTCCTGGCTCCATTCATTCAGTTTATTTTTCTTACTATATTTATACCTTTTATAAACTGTCTTATATCTTTTTAGGAACAGGATAAAATATGTAAGATTTTTGAAATGTGTTAGTAGACTATTATCCCAAATGCAAAGAGAAAGGAGAAAAAAAAAAAGACAACAGAGGAAATTAAGTTATGTAGGATCCTATGTATACATCTCTAGTAAACTTTTTCTCTGAATAATGTCCTTGTACCTTAATAATTTAGTGAAAGTAAAATTTCAAGTCATAAGTATACTAACTTTCAAATGCTTAAATTTCAACAACTAAAACCACGTGTTTTTTTTATCTATGTTCCTTGTATGCTAGTCTAAAACTTCCATGAAAGCCAAAAATACCTTATTCTCTATTCTGTCCCAGCTGCTTAACATTGTCCTAAAATAGTCCTGATATATAATACTCAATAAATAACTGTAGACAGACTAGGCCTATATAAATAAATGAGTTCCTGTCCTTAAAAAGTTTACACACTAGTATGTTCTGTCTTTCTGACAAGAATGATGGCTCTCTATAAAATAGACAGTGCCCTCAAGGCGTAAGAAAGCTAGCGTGTTACACCAGCAAAGCCTGGCACTTTCAGTCTTATTCTCCTACCTCACTTACTGGTTTAAAACAAATATAGTGATTAAAATAAGAGCAATAATTACAGTTACAAGAGTAATTATAATTAGTGATTAGAATGAAAAAACATTAAGATAAAGGCAATAAAAAAAATAATAGGAGCAAACAGTATCAGAATGCCCTGAAAGGAATTTGGACACAGAATTAATCTGATACAAAATTACTACAGACTTCATGCAGTCATTTACACTTTTTTTAAAAGTCTGAGTTGGTTGCATTTTACTACTATGTGGTAAATCAGTGTTTACACTGTGAATGTAGTAAACAATAATTTAAGACACTACACAGTGTCTGGTACCTTACACAGAGCAAATGCTAATATTTTCTTTTAGAAGCTCAATGTTTACACATGGATTAAGGTAACTTTTGACTCAAACACCTGACTTAACAACTCATCCATACATGAACAATGCTACTTCCTGGCTATTCTGCCACCAAAGCCTCTACCAAGCACTGCTGCAGGCTGAGGAACACTCATCATGCACGGAAGCCCTTAACAAAGCAACCTTCATCAAAGGTAGGGGCCCCTTCAGCTCCGGCACAGGCAGCATTGCCTGACACCTCTATGGGAATTGACTAGCTCCTTAAACATGGCCCAGAGTTCACAAAGTCTGCGTATTAATCCACTGAATAAAGTCAATAGGCTGGCCTAGAAAGTACTTGTTATGTATAATGTTGTTACTAATGGGATAAAGCATTTAATTCATTGATTCAAAATGCATTAACTCCTAGAAGTTAAGTGACACACTCCTGTACCCATAGTAACCAGTAACAAGCTGGCAACATTTAAGTGAGTACTCAGGCCTTGATCTTAAGTTCCAACCCATGGACTTCCAAACAATATAGAAGATTTCAAGTGCCTGTAATAAAAGTCATTATCAGACACAGAAGAAAGCATCTTCTTAGAATAGACCTTTTTTTCTTTTCTTTTTTTTTATTAAGGTATCATTGATGTACAATCTTATGAAGGTTTCACATGAGCAACATTGTGGTTACTACATTCACCATATTATCAAGTCCCCACCACATACCCCACTGCAGTCACTGTCCATCAGCGTAGTAACATGCTACAGAGTCACTACTTGTCTTCTCCCCATGACCCCCCTACATTTCTGTATGCTAATCATAATTCCCCATAATCCCCTTCTCCTTCCCTCCCCACCCAGAATAGACTCTTAATACTTGCTAATGGTATTTCCTAACAATGAAGATGCTTTTATTTCATGTCACTTCGCATATGTTAGACAACCCCAGAAAGAATTACCCCTTTCTCCTTAGTACCTGGAGACAGTTTGATGCAATCAGGGACACTAAGGCTTCACAATCTCTTTTTTATGGCCTGCTAATTTCACTCTGAAAAGCACTAAAACTGTACTCCTATGACTATGAGAATCCTCTAAAACAGATATTATTCATGGTGGGGAGGGGGTCAAACAGGGTAAAATAAAAGCCCAGCAATGCCCATTTAGCTCCTTTTTGTACCCAGAGTGTACTTTAAAAATACATTTTTCTAGATTACTAAAATTCCTATGGAACACTGATAGATATTATACTTGCAACTGAATTTCAAATTCCATGCACATGCAATATATCTGTTACTGCATGACACCATATAATTTCTGATACAAGTTGTTTATTCCTTTAATATTTTGCTATTCTATTAAAATGGCTGTAATTTTTTTAAAAGACAATACTGCAGAAATACAGTTCAAAGTATATTGGCTTATTTTACCTGATATATCTAGAGCTTAAGGTCATCATGGGACCACATAATGAAACATTCATGCCATTTTTATACTGCTCTGCAAATATAAGTCACTTATTTTGAAAATACTAGTAATAGGTATTCCTGATTAGGAATGAAAATATTAATTCATAAATTTAAATACTGAGGTTATATATTAGGGGTCAGTTATTAAATTTACTATTCACTCCTCAGCCTTTTAACATATTGTCATCTTGTTTACTTAATACCTATAAAGAGAGAATTTTCTTTGAGCAATAACTAGGACACTGCATTCACAATATAAACTCAGGTTTACCACGTTGTAATAAAATGTAACCAACCCAAATTTTAAAAGGTGTTAATGACCACATGATATCTGTGGTAATTTTGTGAGTCACTCTGCCCAAATCCTTTCAGGGCTTTCTGATGCAAATCTACAATTTGAAACAATGTATATACTTTGAAAGTTCATGATCAGTATGTGCCTGCATTTCCCAAGAGTCTCTAGAATTTCAAATCCCCTGGAGCCTTTTAAGAGGATCATTCCTCATCTTAAGAAAGGTATTTTCCTAGGAGCACAAGTCAAACAGCAAAGTAAAACTGACTAAACAATTGGTCTGTCGCCTCTCCTTAGAAAAGCTTTACACAGCGGAGCTGCGCTGGCACATTCTTTTCCTATTGCAGGGAGAAAAGAATTATTTTTTCAGAATCAACTACCTTAAGACTAGAAAGTAAAATAAAGTATACTTGGGAAAGAGCTCTGACTATAAATAAAATTTTTATTTTCTATTTAGTAAGTTAAGTAGAATTAATATTAGAATAGAATTAAAAAAATTTTTAAGTACTTGTTTCACAAACTATCTTCATCATACATAAATCTATAGAAAATAAACACATAGTGAACAAATCCATGTACCCTCACTCACTTAAAACAGATACTAACATTTTCATATTTGCTTCAGCTCTCTTTAAAATAGAAGAAAAAGTTATACATAGATGTGAAAGAGCTCCATCCAAATTCTTCTGCTCCACAGTTAGCCACTATTCCTAAAGTTAAAGTTAATATCCATGAATGTTCTTACACTTTTATGTACTTTCATTACATTTATGTGAATCAATAAACAATGTATATTATTTTAAAACTCAACGTAAATGCATCATACTGTATATATCCTTTAGCAACTTGCTTTTTTCACTCACTATTATGTACTTGAGATGGATCCATGCTGATAAACATAAATCTATATTTATTCATTTTTATAGGGGATAGTATTTCTTGCATGATTAAACCATAGTTTATCCATTTCCCTACTAAAGTACAGCTGAATTGTTCTACTTTATTGCTATTTTAAGAGCTGCTATAACCACTTTGTTAATATTTGCTTGAGCAATTGCCTCTACGTAAGATTTTGACTCAACAAAAATTTAGTTTGTGGAAGAAAAGAGCCCTAGAATCAAAGTTGGCCCACCCAAATGCCTTGTTCAGTCTAACGACCACTTTTCTAATAGGTAGGTCATGTGAACTGAAGAGCTGTATGATGATGAGGAAGAAAATATATTTAAATAATATGTGATAGTTAAGGAAAACATGAGTTGATCAATTTGTGGGATGAATGAGACTAAAGCTGACCTTTCTGAGCACAATTCAGTGGCAGCGAACTGAATCTCTACAGCCAGTCTTCTCGTAGGACAAGTCTTTTTCTCATAGGAGTTGAGGGAACTGTACATTTTCTTCAAAAAAGAACTCTACAATAAAAGTAACTCTACAAGAGCTGGAAAAAATACTCATTACCTTGCTGACTTAAATACTTTTGCTCTACCCACATGGATCAGTAAGTTCAACTACTTTACCAACTGTTCAGCTATTCTACCAATTGTATGATGCAGATGAACAGCAAGACATAATGTAAAGATAGCACCATTACATATATAGAGGAACAGGAGATGGGGATAGGAAAATAAACACACCACTAAAAAGAACCAAGTCAGAGTTTGTTGCTATTTTATTTGTGATTACCATGCATTTTCTTAATGACTGATAACCTACAAAATCTATTACTTTATGACTGATGACTGCATTATTTGATCATGGATGGAGAAAAGTTAAAAGAAAAAAAAACTGATTAAAAAAAAAACTTCCAGAAAAATCTATATCCATAACACAGGTGGAATATGTGGTAGGTTTAATTCTGCAAAGTTATAAAAAGAACCAAATGAATCAGAAGTCATTGATATCCTCACAGCATTCTTTTGAGAAAGGGGCTTAACCTCATACTACATTAAAAACAGGCCTTCTTTTACACCATATCAAAAATCACTACTCTTTCCTAGTTTTTCAACTCATATTAATACAGAATTATAGGAGAATATTACAAGTCATCTATATTCTTTGGAAATAATTTTAGAATGTATCCAGCAATGCTGTATTAAACCCATGCTTTTCATGAAAAGATAGATAAACAACAGTACTCTTTCCACTTAATCAAACAAAAATGTAAGTCAGGTCTCAGTAAAGTTCTCAACATACCCTTTGCTTTTTACAGTCAAAAAGCCCAAAGTATAAGTGTAAATGACATCCTAAATTCTGAAAGTAAAATAGGGAGAAAAGGAATTCCAGTTCACACTACTTAAATCTATTTTAAAAATAAAAGGCTTACATAATGCCACTCAACTCTCCCCCTTCCCAGATGACCTGTTTGGTACTTCATTTTCTGCATCATTCTCTGTACAAATATCAATATTGTGAAACAGCTTTGAACTTTTATTGCTATAACTATGATTTTTAATCTGCCAATATTACTCATAATTTTTGAACTATATCTAGTAATAAATTTAAACTATAGATCCCATCAGCATCTTTTCCACATTAAAATACCCTTATGGAATACCAAAGTTACTGAAATCATATTTTCTCTAAGTTGATGCATCATAAAATTATCTAGAAACTATCCCTAGATTTTAAAAAGTAAGCTATAGTTCTTTTCTAAAAATATTCAGTTCCCTCTCCCACCAATTTTAGGAAAAAAGTGTTGGTTTGGGTCATGAAAAAGTGGAAGAAGACATTATTAATTATTAAAATATCTAATATGTATTGAATATTAACCATGTGCCAGACACTGTAATAAACATGATATATGAACCACTAAATGCAAAGGTACAATTAGGAGGAAGGTATTTTTATCCCCAATTTAGCGATAAGGAAACTGAGGCAGGGAAGTTAAGTAACTTTCTTTCCCGTAGTCAAAAATCTAAGCGGTTGTGACTCCAAGTGTCCAGATCGAAGCCTAGGCTTTTAAATATTATGCTTATGTTATTAAGACTAAAATACTTCAATTTACTGCAAAAGCAAAATTTTCACTGCTTTAAATACTTTGAATATTCATTCACTCAAAAGTCAAGTGGTCACACCAAATCATTCCTATTTATGATAAACTTAAAAAATACTGGAGCAGTAGGTTTGCTCGATTTGCATACCCGTTCATAACATACATCACACAATTTTATTCTTTAAAGCCTTTTTAAGAACATTTACAGCTACCAACATATCTAAAAGGCAAAAGACTCAGGATCTGCGCTTGTATTCAACAGTTATTTCCTTTTCCACCCGAAAACAAAAAGATAATGTGCTTGGCTATGCTACTTAAGCCAGTGTGTCATTCCTCCTCTCTCATCATCAAAGTCCTAAGCAGTGGTACAACAGTTCTGCCAACCTGCAGTTGCTTGTCTCCAAAGTAGCCCTAAAATTCAGACCAACGCCGGTGACAGGAACATTTCATCTGATAGCCCCTAAGTCATTTTCCTGTCTTGACTTCTCAAAAGAACTTACCACTGTCTGATGGATCCTTTGACACGCTAAAAGACAGCTAAACTACTAATTCTTACTATCAAAGTCATTTTCTTTATTCCGCAAACGCCTTTCAAACCACTAAAACCCTCAGTATACTTCACTTGCGACCTACATACTGGGGGCAAACCCACCTGAGACACTCACCAAGGTTCGAGGCCGGAGACCCGGGTTTAACTGCTCAACGCCTAGAGTGGGTATTCAATAAATCTTCACGAATGAATGGGAGGAAGGCATCGTGGGTGGAGACGGGAAGGTGGGGGCATGGAGGAATTTCGCGCGGCTGAGACCACTGCAGTGGCGCCCCGTCTGGGAGGAAGGAATGCGGGCGAATGGGAGAACCCGAGGCCGGGAAGAGGTGGCTCCGGCGGGTGCTCCTCCACCGGCAGGCGCCGTCGGGCGGACGGTGGTTTGGGAAGAGGCGGGTGCCGTCTCCGACGGTCCCGCAGCGTGCCGCGCCTCTCTCCCGGACCCCGACCTCTGCATACAGAAGACCCCGGTCGGTCAGCCCTCCGAAGCCAAGGACTGACGCGGGAACCGGGCTTGCTCACCTGACGCTCCACAGGCAGCACCGCGGTCTGCATCCGGCGCGAACCTGGCAGCCCTGCGCGTCCGAGAGATCAGCTGATTCACGGGGGGCGGGGCCGCAGGCAGGGGCGGGGCTGCGAGGCTGAGGGGCTGAGAGCGGGTGTGCGGGCGGGCGGGGATCGCTTCCGAAGTGGGTGGGATTAGATGCCGACGGCGTCTGGTAGGGATCAAAATTATCGAAGGGGCCCTCGTTACTGCGGGCAGCGCACTCCGGAGTGCTGCCCCGCCCTTGGGATAGATTCGCAGTCGTGGGACGCCCTTGGCAGTGACGCATCGCGAGTTGCCGGGGCCTAACTACTCGAGCGCTGCCGTGACAGATGTGGTGAGAGTGGTTGGGGGTTTGCGGTTATTTTGCTGCCATCTCAAACTGCGAGAGTCAAAAAGTATAAGTTCGCTGCTCTTTATAGTGAAAAAACTAAAATATCTTCAAACTGCTTCGACTGACTGCGTGCTAACGGCGGTCGCTTCTGCTCCCGTGAATGACGTCATCGCCAGGCGGCGCCGGTTGGCCCTAGTGTCCACACTGTTTTTACTACCTCGGTACTATCGCGAAGGATGGAGTGGGGTAGGAGGAAATGAATTAGCCTCTCCTGTGGTTCCAAGAGGCCTCCCCAATATACAGTCTGAGTAAAACCAGTTTGCTTGCCCAGCGCAGTTTGACGGCACTCTGCTGGCTGCAGCCACAGCTCCACCCCGAGTCAGCTTTTTCCGGAGAATTTCCGGAGCCTCCACTCGTGGGTGCGAACTCTGCTGCTAGGCAGTGTGCCATCGCTGGCTGGATCTGCAAACCTGTATTCAGACCATCACGGCAGATATGCAGTCAGCGCCTGAGGCTCCAGGACATAAATGGTCTGTTTGTTCACAGACACCCTCAATTCAGTTCTCTTCTTGATCATCCACTTGCAAAACCGTTAGTCTGCAGCAATTCAACAACCTAGTCCCCTCTTGCACCAGTGCTAGTAATCCATATCCCAAGAATTGGCACTATTGCAAACCAAAGGTGTCCAACTTCAGTTGCGACTTGCATGCAGCCAGGCAGTCAAGCTTAAACCAGTCCTTAACACTCTGTTGGTCAGAATTTCAGCTATTCCTGCCCCCTGCTATTAGAACCTACACGATCTCCTTATTTCTTACTGAACTCTATGCATCTAGCCCCTTTGGTAAAAACTAAAATTATATAAAAAATAAGAAACGTTACCTTCTGCATTTCTGAGGAAAATGAGACCACTAGAGATGGATTTCTTTAACTCCTAGCAGTCACTACTTTAAAACCTACTTCCAGCCCCAGCCTTCCATTCCTTCTCCTCTTTCTCCTTAAAAGAGGTGTTCTACCATCTCAAGGTTAATCCCTCCACCTGAACTCAGGATCCCTTCCAGTCCCCTTAGAGACTTTCCTCCATTACGTATCTCTTCTTTTTTGTATATTCTCAATCTCTACCTCGCTACACTTTTAAGTGTATACACCTGTTCCTGCCTGTCCCATCTTTATTTTTCCTCTGTCCTATTTTCTTTGGCAACCTACTTTTCTACCTCTATTTTCTGACCTCCCAATCTTCCTCATTCCAATCTGCCATCTCTACTTTTTCAGATCTACTAAAACCAGTAGTCACCTCTTAATTTTGGAATCTAATGATACAGTCTAGGAATGGAACCATTCAATGCAACCATTTAAAAGAAAAAGGATGATTTATATGTATTGATATGGAATGATCTGCAAGTTAGGTTGTTAAAAGAAAAAAGGTAGGTGCTGAATCATGTGTATTGTAGCCTATCACTTGTGTGTTATGTGTGTGTGTCTTTTCATAGGAGAAAGAGACACAGAGTAGAGAGAGTATATACCCTTGTCTTTGTATATGCATATATTGGGTCTGAAAGCATTCATTGGAAGTTGACCGTTGCTGGGGAAGAGAACTGGGAACAAAGTAGAAGAAAAACTGACTTTTCACTCTATGCCATGTTGTACTGTTTAACTTGTAACTTCACAAATATAGTTTGAATTTATATATATATGTATATATTATTTTACTTATTTTTATAACTTTTGAATGTGGAAAAAGTGTATGGTTTTCATCCTTATCTTCCTTTCCCTCTCTTCTTTCTTGACTTCTGGGACACATACCTTCTGGGTATTCCCCCTACTCCTTCAGACTGTTCCTTTCCCTTTCAGACTCTTTCCTTCCCTTAAATTCATGGACTAAATAAACATTTATTGCATGCTTATATGCCAGGCACTGTTTTAGGTACTAAAGCCACAGGATAATTAATAAAACAGGTAAGAGTCTCTCCTGTCATGGAACTTGCACTCTGGTGATATGGAAGGTAGTCTCCACAGACTGGCAGAGACAGCAGCCATCAACTCCTTCCTACATGTATACAGTGCCACTCTTAACATCAAAAAAACAGAGTCTTTTTCTTCTTCCCCTGAATTATGGGCTAGCCTTGTGTTTTTTTTTTTTGTTTGTATGTTTGTTTTTTAACTAATAGGATGTGGCAGAAATGAAGTTCTGGTGCTTCTGAATCAAATCCTTAAGAAGAACTTTCAGCTTCCACATCCTCTTCTGAGAAGCCAGCTTCCATGCTCTAAAGAAGCTTCTATACTACAGATTGATAAAAGACAATGTGAAGAGAGGCCACACTGAAAAGCATAAAGATGCCATAATGTGAGTGAAGCCTCTCGGAATCTTCCAAGCCAGTCCAGCTACTGGCTGAATGCAGCTAAGCTGAGTGATACTAGCCAGTGTCAGGTGGAGCGTAATACTCTGGTTTAACCCTGTATGAATTCCTGACTCAAATTCCCAAGATATAATAAATTGTTTCTTTAAACCAGTACGTTTTGGGATGGTTGGTTATGGAGTGATAACTGACACAAGCAGGAAGAGTGGGAGATAATAAATAAATATGATGGTGGCTAGGGCTATAAAGAGGCAAAATAGTATAGTAGTAGCTAAAAGCACATTCTGGAGCCAGACATCGTGGGTTCAAATCTCACATCCAGCACTTACTATTTGTGACCTTGGCACAAGTTATATAACCTCTATGTACCTCTGTTTCTTCATCTTTAAGAGGGAAATACTGAAGTCACCTACTTTATAGACTGATGTGATGATTAAATGTAAAGTGCTTAGCATAGACCTGACACATAAGTGCTATATAAATGTTGTTTTTATGGACAATAAAGAAAGGTAAGGGAATAGACAGGAAGGAGTGCAATTTTATATAAGGCAGTCAGTGAAAGCCTCTCTTCTAAGACGTCAGGACAGAGATCTAAAAGTGACTTCTCGAGCCATGTGAATATCTGACACTGCAGGCAAAGGGATAGAGTAACCACAAAGGCTAGGAAGGCAAAGTGGGTAGAGCTGAATGAGAAGAGATTGAAAGGAAGGAGATAAGATCAGATAGATAATGCTCCAGGTAGCAACAGATTCTTTAGGCCTTGAAAGGGCTTTGGGTTTATCTGAGTGGTAGGGGCAAACACTGGAGGGACTTGAGAAGAGGATGTTAAAATCTGGCTCTGTATTAAAGGAATGACTCTTCTGGTCTGTGGAGAGTGGTCAGACTGTAGGATTTTAAGAGTGGAAGCATGGAGATCAGTTAAGAGGCTATTGCGATAGCAGACACAAACAGTCATGGCTTGGCCTAGAGTGGCAGTGTAAGGAAGGCAAAAAGGAGTTCAATTCCTGATGTACCTTGGAAATAGAGTCTACAGCATTTGCTCATGGATTAGACATGAGCTTTGGAAGAAAGGGAAATTGAAGCCTGAGTTATTGGTAAAAATGAGCTGTCATTTATTGAGATGAGAAAAACTGGTGAAAAGTATGTTCAGAGAAATGGGGAAGAAATACCAAGTACTTATATTTGAACATGTTATATTTTGTATGGCTGTTAAGTATCTGAATGGAGATGTCAGATAGGCAGTTACACATAGGAGTCTTGTTAAAAAGAAAAACACAGGCCCAACATAGGGTCAAGACACCAAATGGGGGCTAAATGCCTAACCTACTTGCAGAGTCAGCCTCTCCCTGGAGTGGAATTTTAAGCCAATCAACCTGGAATTTCCACATCCCTAGTGAGGTCATTTGCATAAGACCCCCTGTTCTTCCTCCTAAGGGACAGAGACCTTACCTTAAATAATCCCTAATCTTGTATTTTGCTAAAAACCTCTTGCCCCACCTTCCTATAAAAACCTTCCATTTTGTGCACCTCCTGGGAGTATTTCTCTACTTGCTGATGAAGTTGGTTCCTGATTCATGAAATGCGTAGCAAAGCCAATTAGATCTACAAATTTACTTGAATTTTGCCTTTTAGTCAGGGGAGAGATCAGGGCAGGAAATATAACTTTGGAAATTGTCCATAGAATAGAGAAGCAGTTTGAGGCCTGAGCCCTGGCACCCTCCTCTATTTAGAGATTGAGAAGGTATAGAGGATCTAGACGAGAAGGCTGGTGGGTCTCTGGAAAAATGCTTGTGCTTGAGAAACAGAAAGAAGGCAAAACATATAGCAGAGTGTGTGTGAGAGGAAAGAGTGGTAGAAAATGAGGTTGTAGTCATCATGTAGGTGTTGCTAGTAGGTCAGGATATGCATTTGTTTTCTATTATAAATGCAAGGGGAACCATTAGAAAGTGTTAAGGGGAGGAGTGACCTGATCTGATAATGACTGAACAGATTACTGGAGAGTAAGAGTAGAAGCAGGGAGACCAAGTAGGAGGTATTGCATTAAGCCAGAAGAGAGAGAATGCCTTGTACTAGAATGATAGTGCAAGCTGGGAATTAGATTTGAGATATTCTCTGGAAATAGAATTGGCATGATATAATGATGGATTAGATATGATACTTGATTTGTATGCTGCCTGGGTTTTTTTCTTGAGTAACGGATTAATGGGAATCCCATTTTATAACTGGAAAAGAGTAAGAAGAAGCATCTTGGCATGGTTGAAGGGATCTTTCTGGCATCCAAGTGGAAATGTCTAACTGGCAGTTTACCAACTGACTTCTAGGGAGAAGTCAGGCCTGGAGACAAAGAGTTGAGAGTCATTTGCACATAGGTGCCATTCAAAGCTAAAGGGACTAGATGAAATTACATGGTAGGAAGTGTTGATAAGGCTGGGACTGAGCACTGGGTTACCCAAACTTGAAAGTTGAGCAGAGGAGGAGGAACCAGGTAAGATAATTGCAGAGGAGTCCCAAGAAAGGTAGAGGGAAAAAAGGAAGGTGCCCACTTCGCAGAAATCAGAGGCTTTCAAGAAGGGTGGTGTGATTAATGGCGTTGAATGTTGCTAATCAGTGAAGTCTGAGGAGATAAGATTAGATAAGTGGAATCTCTGGTGACTTGGCAACAAGTTCAGTGGAGCAGGAGACATAGGCTTTAGAAGGGGTGAGTTAAGGAGAGAACAGAGTTGAGGAAGTATTGACAACATCTTCAAGATGTTTTGCTGTGAAGTGGAATAAAAAACGGGCAGTAACGAGGGGGTGTGGAGTCAAGGTATAGAGCAGATACTGCAAACCAAAGCATTAAAAAAAAAGTTAATATGATAGCAAACCTAGATTTCCTATTGGAAAGAATCTGACCTTGCAAGGAAAAAAACAAAAGACATCCACATATGTCTTTCTATGCTGCCATAGACTCAATGCTGTCAGCACACAATCTTAGTTGAATCTACTTTTAAATATAAACTCTTTCAGCGTGGCATCTATGACACTAATTTGCAGACCTATATGTCTCTCTTGTTAGATTCTAAGCTCCCAGACAGTGTTTCTCTCATTCTTAGATTCTCTAGAGACTAGCTCAGTGCCTTGCACTTTAGTAATTGTTCAATAAAATTGTTTATTGAAATCGATCAACTTAACAATTTGTTGAAAGGCAGTTCATTTAGAGACATAAATACTTGCCCCTTCTGCTATCTACCCTGGCTGACATAAGGAAGTTGTTAACCTGTGATTGCTCATGGGAGGAACTGAGGAGTGATTTTCCTACTGTCTTATCCTTAAAATTATAGAAGACAAGGATCCTGCTGGGCCTGAAGTGTAAAAGGATTGAAGGCAGTGGTTTACTGGCCCTCAACCATGGGTGAGTATGGTGTGTTGGGGAGGGTAGGTGATGCCATCTCTGGAAGATGATAATATTTGGGCTAATTTTAATAATACTGAAATACAATACATTTTATAATGTACTATTTGCAAAATGCTTCGCAGGTGTATTTTATCCTGAAAACAATACCGTGATAGGTATAGTTATTCCTAAAATATAAATGAAGACACTGAAGCCCACTGAGTTATCTAAGTGAACCCAACTACTCTAAGTGGCAGAGGGACTCAAACCCAGGCCTCCAAATCAAGGTCTCCAAACCCCAAATCCTCAGCGTTTCTTCCTACTTCAACTCCCACTGGTTCAAGGGGTTGAATGGAGAGGTTAGGACTAAGGTAAAAAGTACAGCTTAAAAAAAAGGTGATAAAGGATGTCAGGGAAGAAGTAATAGGGTCAGTGAAGACCAGTATTAGAAACAGTAAGACTCATAGAGGGCAGTGTACAGGGATAGGCCTCAGGGCAGGGCCAGAATGAGCAATATGTAAGCACTGGTTCTAGGCTCCCATCCCATACGTGTATGTGTATGTGTGTGTAATATGTATATAAATGCTATTAATTCATTTAACAGCAATTTACTAGGAATCTGAAAGGAGTATAAGATATAGTTCATACCCTCAAAGAATGTACTTGCCAGCATGTTAAGGAAACAATAGAAATAGTGATTAGAATGCATAGTTCAGACAATCAGTGATCTAGGAGCTCAGCCTTGGGAGAAATTGGTATTTGGTGGGGAATCACAGAAGCAAGGAAAGGTGCAGGGCAGAGATGGAAGCTTGGCTGGGACTTGAAGGAGGGATAGGTAAAGGGGAGGGATTAACACGTCAGATGAGAAATACGTGAAGGTTTAGTCAGAACACAGGGGAAGGTTTGTTAGGCTACTGGTATGAATATAATGAAGAGCAGGTGGATGACTGGGGAGTTAAGGCAGGCAGGCCAGGATCCAGTCAGGTAGTTAGAAGCCAAGCTGAGGAATTTAACCTTGATTCCATAGGGAAATAGGTCTTTGAGGATGTTTAATCAAAAGTGATCAAAGAGGAATTCTCAAAGTATACCACAAGAAGATCTTCTGGGCTTTCAAAGTAGTTTTAGTTTGTGTATCTTAGTCTACTTAACCATTAAAACAGGCTGTGTGTGTGCGTGCACGCACGTGCATACTACACTTCTTATTACTTAATTAGATGACATTTCTCTCCCAAGTTAAAAAGGGTAGTTAAAAACAACTTAGACCTTTGTTTTAAGAAAATGGATCCTGAGATTCTAAATGCCTGAAGATTTTAGGTAAGGGGCACCCAACTCTCACTGACATCTGGGAGCATTTTACTACGTGGCTAAATTTCATGCAAGAAAATGATCAAAACAAGGAGCAGAGACCTGCTGATGACATACTATAATTTGGTGGAGTCATTTAAATACGGATGCTTCTACTCATCTTATACCAAAAATAATTAGTGGATTGAAGGAATAATCATGAGATGTAGGTTACAGATGCTAATTTGTTATTTTTAGAATAGAAGCACATGGCTTTATGAGAGTTGTTCAGACATATATCCATAAATCCTATATTATGACATCTCAGTAACCATAAGAACAAGCATATTTTAGTAAAATGTATCTGTATTTAAATAAAATACAGATAAATTAAATGACTGTATCTGACTTATTTTTATGTATTATGTGTCTAATAATGTTACACTTCTCTCACTCTTTCCTTGTATCAGTTTTGTTGACAATAAGTTCTACTGACATATTTAGCATTCTGATCTCAAGCTGGGCTTTACAGGTCACTTTTTCTTTCCCTAAAACTAAACAGCAATAGTTTGGACTCAAGGGCCTCTTTTTGTGTGTGTATTCCAATGTATATCATGTAAGTTGTTATAAACATTTTAAAAAAGCATTTAGGCCCCAACCTACAAAAAAACAATGTCTCAAAAATTTATTTGCATGTGAATTATTTGACACTTAGAACATGTTTTCCCATAGAACAGAGATAGATAATGATTTAGTTCTTGAGCTAATATGCAAAGTTATTATGATGCCATTCAAAGAATGTGGACTTAAAATGAAAAATATAACTGAAAGCAATACTTTGTAACTTAAAAAAGGAAAAGGAAAAACCCTTGTTACTGAGTAATTTTTTATGAATGCTGGTACTTAAAGAAAAGCAGATTTTAAGGGGCAAGAATGCAGAGTTGGCTGGAAGTTGTGGAGCCCTGGGGCACAAAGGACCAGGGGTGGGTGAGTGGGAAGCAGGGCCCACTCCAGCCACAGTGGGGCCAGGGCAACAGGGAAAATGTGCTCCCTTATATGTACATGCTCAAAATATGCTCCTGTTTTTTTTTTCTGTTTTTTTTTTGGTATTGTTAATGTACAATCACTTGAACAATGTTATGGTTACTAGACCCCCTATTATCAAGTCCCCCCCACATACCCCACTAGAGTCACTGTCCATCAGCATAGTACGATGCTATAGAATCATTACTTGTCTTCTCTATAAATACTACCTTTCCCATGTCCCTCACCACTGCATTATGTGTGCTAATCATAATGCCCCTTTTCCCTCCTTCTCCCTCCCTTCCCACCCATCCTCCCCAGTCCCTTTCCCTCTGGTAATTGGTAGTCCATTCTTGGGTTCTGTGAGTCTGCTGCTGTTTTGTTCTTTCAGTTTTCCTTTGTTCTTATACTCCACAGATGAGTGAAATCATTTGATACTTGTCTTTTTCGGCTTGACTTATTTCACTGAGCATAATACCCTCTAGCTCCATCCATGTTGCAAATGGTAGGATTTGTTTTCTTCTTATGGCTGAATAATATTTCATTGTGTATATGTACCGCATCTTCTTTATCCATTCATCTACTGATGGACACTTAGGTTGCTTCCATTCCCTGGCTATTGTAAATAGTGCTGCGATAAACATAGGGGTGCATATGTCTTTTTCAAACTGCGCTGCTACATACATTCTTAGGGTAAATTTCTAGGAGTGGAATTCCTGGGTCAAATGGTATTTCTATTTTGAGTTTTTTGAGGAACCTCCATACTGCTTTCCACAATGGTTGAACTAGTTTACATTCCCACCAGCAGTGTAGGAGGGTTCCCCTTTCTCCACATCCTCACCAGCATTTGTTGTTGTTTGTCTTTGGATGTTGGCCATCCTCACTGGTGTGAGATGGTATCTCATTGTGGTTTTAATATGCATTTCTCTGATGATTAGCGATGTGGAGCATCTTTTCATGTGCTGCTTGCCATCCGAATTTCTTCTCTGGAGAAGTGTCTGTTCAGCTCCTCTGCCCATTTTTTAATTGACTTATTTTCTTTTTGTTTGTTGAGGTGAGTGAGCTCTTTATATATTTTGGATGTCAACACCTTATCGGATACGTCATTTATGAATATATTCTCCCATACTATAGGATGTCTTTTTGTTCTACTGATGGTGTCCTTTGCTGTACAGAAGCTTTTTAGTTTGATATAGTCCTACTTGTTCATTTTTGCTTTTGTTTCCCTTGCCCGGGGAGATATGTTCATGAAGAAGTTGCTCATGTTTATGTCCAAGAGATTTTTGCCTATATTTTTTTCTAAGAGTTTTATGGTTTCATGACTTAATTCAGGTCTTTGATCCATTTTGAGTTGACTTTTGGGTATGGTGTTAGACAGTAGTCCAGTTTCATTCTCTTACATGTAGCTGTCCAGTTTTGCCAGCACCAGCTGTTGAAGAGGCTGTCATTTCCCCATTGTATATCCATGGCTCTTTCATCGTATATTAATTGACCATATATGCTTGGGTTTCTATCTGGGCTCTCTATTCTGTTCCACTGGTCTATGTGTCTGTTCTTGTGCCTTTGTCTTGATTACTGTGGCTTTGTAGTAGAGCTTGAAGTCAGGGAGCGTAATTCCCCCTGTTTTACTCTTCCTTCTCAGGATAGCTTTGGCTATTCAGGGTCTTTTGTCATTCCATCTGAATTTTAGAACTATTTGTTTCAGTTCATTGAAGAATGCTGTTGGTATTTTGATAGGGATTGCATTGAATCTGTAGATTGCTTTAGGCAGGATGGCCATTTTGACAATATTAATTCTTCCTAGCCAAGAGCATGGGATGAATTTCCATTTATTAGTGTCCTTTTTAATTTCTCTTAAGGGTGTCTTGTAGTTTTCAGGGTATAGGTCTTTCACTTCCTTGGTTAGGTTTATTCCTAGGTATTTTATTCTTTTTAATGCAGTTGTGAATGTATATCTTCCTGTATTTTGAACGATTGGATAAAGTTAATAAAAGCCCTGCAGTTTGGGTAGACATCTACATATAGAACCTCTGCCTTGCTAATAGGTTTGTACACCACTGTCTGCCTGCATAAACTCGCCCTGCTTGCAGCCAAGTGGCAGGAATCATGGGCTGGTTGGAAATGTTGCATTAAGATTATTTATCATTGTGATTTGTCTTGACTACTGAGGGGCTTTTTGGTGCCGCCTTATGCATCATCCCAACCTGGGAATTGGTGGGAAGCAGTGGGGAAGGAAGGTGCACAAGGGGCCCTCCAGGTAAACTTTCCTTTCTTTCTCTCTGTTTGTCTCTGTCTCTCCCTCTCTCCTCCTTCCTTTCTTTTTATTTTTTAAAGTTCGTTTTTTAACTTTGAGTCCTCACCTCCATCAACTTTCCCTGTCTTACAGAATGAAGGCTGGAAGCTGGGCAGGGCACCATATTTCTGAGGGAAAAGGTCTCATAAATTTGATTTTTTTAAATGCTTAATTTTTTTATTTTTTATTTTGGTATCGTTAATGTACAATCACTTGAACAACATTATGGTTACTAGACCCCCTATTATCAAGTCCCCTCCACATACCCCACTAGAGTCACTGTCCATCAGTATAGTAAGATGCTATAGAATCATTACTTGTCTTCTCTATAAATACTGCCTTCCCTGTGCCCCACCCCCTGCTGCATTATATGTGCTAATCGTAATGCCCCTTATTCCCCTTCTCCCTCCCTTTCCACCCATCCTCCCCAGTCCCTTTCCCTTTGGTTACTGTTAGTCCATTCTTGGGTTCTGTGAGTCTACTGCTGTTTTGTTCCTTCAATTTTCTTCTTCATTCTTATACTCCACAGATCAGTGAAATCATTTGTCTTTCACCTCCTGGCTTATTTCATTGAGCATAATACCCTCTAGCTCCATCCATGTTGTTGCAAATGGTAAAACACTTAATTTTTTTAAATGTGGTTAAACCCTCTGAAGTTCAGAGCCATGGGCCCACATCTGGTTTGCCCTGTCCTCATAACCACTAGGCTTATATATGTGACAAAGACAGTTGAAGGAAAAAGAAAAATTTATGAAGTGAGTGGAGAGAAGAAAAAGAATTTTTTAAGAGATGTGTGTAAATTTGAGAGATTGTCTGAGATGGAATCACCTGGCTGTGAGTAGCAAAGTCCAAAGAAAAGGGGTGAGTGTATGCTGGGAGGAGAGATTTGAGGTTTGGGAAGGATGCATTCTTGAGGAAAAAAAAACGAAGTTGGGAGGGAAGTTGATTTGGCCAGTTCTCCATCCTGGCCACCGAGTGGTGCTGTCAGTACAAGGAGGCTGGCTGCTTTCTGGAAGGAGGGACAGAAGGGGTTCAGGCATCCTGGGGTGGAGATAGAGTCTCAGAGGGTCTGCCGCACAGCTTGGGGGATCAGAAATTTACAAGTAAGGTTTTAGTAAGTTGAGTTTATTTGTATTTACATATGCACAATATATGCATATTTTAAAGTAATAGTAAATTGCAGGAGATGCTTTCAAACAGTTCTAAAAATACTGCTTTTAGTACTGTGAAGTATGCTACATTTCACCATGGAAAACAGCCTGTTTCCTGGTAGGCCACTCCACTCTGACACACAAAGAAACTTTGAGGCAATGTTAAAGTAGATCATCAGAGCATTTCAATGTATTTCACAAAAAATACCAATGACAACTCATATAAAGGTACCATTATTCTGTAGTGGAGGAATTGTACATGGACTGTGAGGGGCTACCAGAAAAAGATGCATGGAGCTGAAGACCACAGATGGAGATTACTTTCCTTAGTCTCTGCTTTCAGGAATACATGTTTCCTGTCAGAGAGGAAGTTCTTTAAGTGAGTTAGGATACCATTCTGAGTACCAAGAAGCAAAGTTCCCTTCCATGTGCAAAGAAACCGCATGTTGAGATAAGGGACCCACCTGGATGCTCATTGTGTGGAAACATGGTTAAGAGCATAGACTGGAGTCAGTACCTGTGGGTTTAATTCAATTCTGACACTTAGACTCTAAGGAACTTTGGGCAGTCTCCAGTTTTCTCATGTAAATTTTGAAGAATAAATGTCTACATCACAGAATTAATGTAACTGAAGTGCTTGGTTAGAACAGATAAGAAAATGGTAGCCGTATTAGGTGATAGGGCCTAAGTAAAGAGGGGAGGACAAAGTACAGGCATGGAAACTCTGGTATGACAGATTATCTCCCTATTAAATCAAGGAGAGAAATGGTCAAATAGGTTAAATATGGACTTAGAAGCTGTTCTGCTTTCTACAAATCTTGGTTCTACTACTTCTTACTTGTGTGGCCTCAGGAAAAATATCTAATACTTCTGACCACAGAATTGTTACGAGTAAATACAAGTAAACCAACCATGTGTCTGTCTTATTACTGTCACTTTCTTCCTACCTATAGCCAGAAGACTTGGATTACATATGTGACAAGTTGCCTTACCATGGGACCTGATTATGCTGTATTTACAACTCTGTTCTTTATAAAAGAACATTAAATTGCTCCTTGAAAAGATCATGCTATTATATTGAAGGTGCTATGTTGAATTAAATATAAAACTGGTATCCTCCATTCCATTGGACACCAAATCATCAATTCAAGTCATTTCTGGAATTTTCCCTTAATATATTCAAACTCTAGAAATTAAAACAAACAAGCAATCATACAAATGTAAAGGACAATGAAGAAAACATCTGGTCCATAGAAACATCATTTTTTTGCTTATACTAGATATAGGAAGTCTTCTACTTTCCTTGCATCTACAGATTTCCTAAGGATTCCTACGATTTTAGGCAACAGGTCCTTTTTTGGTGTAGTGTTCAGTATAATTACATGGTTTCACAAGCTAAGCCATTCTGTTATAAGAACACCTTACAATTAGATTTCTTTACCTTTCTGTGAAGCGTCTTTTTTAACCTGCCATTGCTTTCCACTAGTTTTAGAATGTGGATCTACACCTATGGTATCACTCAGCATTGTTGAGCGTTTTATCTATAGTTAACAGTTTGTCTATAACAGGTAAACTGTTCTTTCAAAAGTAAAGGCCAGGTTGTGGGAAGAACCTAAATAAGAGCTGGGAATCTAGTATTGGAGCCATGAGCACAGACAGAATTTAAGCTAGAAAACTGGTAACTGGGACATTTGGCATTTGTAAGCAGAAATTCCCAGGGCTCTAGAAATTGTTTTCTTAAATCAATAAGAACTTGCAAAATTTGGAAATATGGTCATTGTGCTTCAGGTATTTTCTCAATAAATCATCAGTTTTGAACCTTGCTTTTTTTTGAAGGCATTGGAAATAACTGGTATTTACACTATCAACTTCATTGTGGAAACTAAGTACAGGTAAACAAATGGCACATTAATATGCAATACTAATATGATGTAAATAAAGACCATAAATATATGCAAAGGAACAAGGGAGACCCAGATACCGTGTGCTTGCAGTTCTGCTTATTGTCAGAAGACAGCACTCTCAGCTCAAGTTGAAATACTCCAGGAAGACAGAAGACATGTGATTTCAGAATTATACTCTCTTTTATTTGAACTGAAGATGATATCACATGCCTCCTGATTAATGAATTAGAGTCGCTTACCTATTACTGATTCACCCTAAATATAAAAACTAACTTAAACCAAAACCTACTAATTAATGAGAAATGCAGCCAAACTGAGATTTTATGCTTTAGTGCAAATACTATTAACAGTGTCTCCTCATTAAATAAAATACGGGAAATGTGGTAATCTTTGGGGAACTTTATAAATATTTTGTACTATTGGCTAGTTTAGTAAACTTGGGAAAGTTACTTAAACTCAGTAGACTCAGTTCCCTCATGATTGAGGGGATCATAATGGTACCTACATTCTTATGGTACCATTGGAGGGTCAGCATGGAGTCTGGCACAGACCAGCACTGATATAGTAGCTACTGCCATTATTATTATTATTATTATTACTATTACTGTACTTTTATCTAAAACCTCTCCTACCCCCCCCCACCCTTGTTAGAAGTAGGCAGGAATATAAGGAAATAAATAATCAGATATATAGATTTCATTTGAATGTATTTGTAGAAATATTGTTCTTTTTCTGCTTTCTTATTTAGAATATTCTTAAACACAAAATAAACCTTCATACAGCATGACCCAGGTTAAATAATTATCGATATTTTTACTAATTTTGTTTTTTTTATCTCCAATCCAATGTTATTTTTCTGGAATATATATTTTTTAATATAATTTATTTTATTATTATTAATTTACAATTACATGTGCAATATTACGATTATTAAACTACCCCTTCATCAGGTCCCCCCACCAACCCCATTACAGTCACTGTCCATCAGCGTAGTGAGATGCTATAGAATCACTACTTGTCTTCTCTGACTTGTACTGCCCTCCCCGTGCCCCCCCCCCAACATTACATCTGCTAATCGTAATGCCCCTTTTTCCCTCTTATCCCTCCCTTCCCGCCCATTTTCCCCAGTCCCTTTCCCTTTGGTAACTATTAGTCCGTTCTTGGGTTCTGTGAGTCTGCTGCTGTTTTGTTCCTTCAGTTTTTTTCTTTGTTCTTATACTCCACATATGAGTGAAATCATTTGATACTTGTCTTTTTCGGCTTGGCTTATTTCACTGAGCATAATACCCTCTAGCTCCATCCATGTTGTTGCAAATGGTAGGATTTGTTTTCTTCTTATGGCTGAATAATATTCCATTGTGTATATGTACCACATCTTCTTTATCCATTCATCTACTGATGGACACTTAGGTTGCTTCCATTTCTTGGCTATTGTAAATAGTGCTGCAATAAACATAGGGGTGCATCTGTCCTTTTCAAATTGGGCTGCTGCATTCTTAGGGTAAATTCCTAGGAGTGGAATTCCTGGGACAAATGGTATTTCTATTTTGAGTTTTTTGAGGAACCTCCATACTGCTTTCCACAATGGTTGAACTAATTTGCAGTCCCACCAGCAGTGTAGGAGGGTTCCCTTTTCTCCACATCCTCGCCAACATTTGTTGTTGTTTGTGTTTTGGATGTTGGCCATCCTCACTGGTGTGAGGTGATATCTCATTGTGGTTTTAATCTGCATTTCTCTGATGATTAGCGATGTGGAGCATCTTTTCATGTGCCTGTTGGCCATCTGAATTTCTTCTTTGGAGAAGTGTCTATTCATGTCCTCTGCCCATTTCTTAATTGGATTATTTGCTTTCTGTTTGTTAAGGTGCATGAGTTCTTTATATATTTTGGATGTCAACCCTTTATCAGATACGTTTTTTATGAATATATTCTCCCATACTGTAGGATGTCTTTTTGTTCTACTGATGGTGTCCTTTGCTGTACAGAAGCTTTTCAGCTTGATATAGTCCCACTTGTTCATTTTTGCTTTTGTTTCCCTTGCCCGGGGAGATATGTTCATGAAGAAGTTGCTCATGTTTATGTCCAAGAGATTTTTGCCTATGTTTTTTTCTAAGAGTTTTATGGTTTCATGACTTACATTCAGGTCTTTGATCCACCTTGAGTTTACCTTTGTGTATGGGGCTAGACAGTAGTCCAGTTTCATTCTCTTACATGTAGCTGTCCAGTTTTTCCAACACCAGCTGCTGAAGAGGCTGTCATCTCCCCATTGTATATCCAAGGCACTTTTATCAAATATTAATTGACTGTATATGTTTGGGTTAATGTTTGGATTTTCTATTCTGTTCCACTGGTCTGTGGGTCTGTTTTTGTGCCAATACCAAATTGTCTTGATTACTGTGGCTTTGTAGTAGAGCTTGAAGTCAGGGAGTGTAATTCCCCCTGTTTTATTCCTCCTTCTCAGGATTGCTTTGGCTATTCGGGGTCTTTTGTGGTTCCATATGAATTTTAGAATTATTTGTTCCAGTTCATTGAAGAAAGCTGTTGGTAGTTTGATAGGGATTGCATTGAATCTGTAGATTGCTTTAGGTAGTATAGCCATTTTGACAATATTTATTCTTCCTAGCCAAGAGCATGGGATGCATTTCCATTTGTTAGTGTCCTCTTTAATTTCTCTTAGGAGTGTCTTGTAGTTTTCAGAGTACAGGTCTTTCACTTCCTTCGTTAGGTTTATTCCTAGGTATTTTATTCTTTTGATGCAATTGTGAATGGAATTGTTTTTCTGATTTCTCTTTCTGTTAGTTCATCGTTAGTGTATAGGAAAGCAACAGATTTCTGTGTGTTAATTTTGTATCCTGCAGCTTTACTGAATTCAGATATTAGTTCTAGTATTTTTGGAGTGGAATCTTTAGGGTTTTTTATGTACAGTATCATGTCATCTGCAATAGTGACAATTTGACTTCTACTTTACCAATCTGGATGCCTTGTATGTCTTTGTTTTGTCTGATTGCTGTGGCTAGGACCTCCAGTACTATGTTGAATAACAGTGGAGAGAGTGGGCATCCCTGTCTTGTTCCCGATCTTAGATGAAAAGCTTTCATGGTCTCGCCGTTAAGTATGATGTTAGCTGTGGGTTTGTCATATATAGCCTTTATGATGTTGAGGTACTTGCCGTCTATACCCATTTTGTTGAGAGTTTTAATCAGGAATGGATGCTGAATTTTGTCAAATGCATTTTCAGCATCTATGGAGATGATCATGTGGTTTTTGTTCTTCTTTTTGTTGATGTGGTGGATGATGTTGATGGATTTTCGAATGTTGTACCATCCTTGCATCCCTGGGATGAATCCCACTTGATCATGGTGTATGATCCTCTTGATGTATTTTTGAATTCGGTTTGCTAATATTTTGTTGAGTATTTTTGCATTTACGTTCATCAAGGATATTGGTCTGTAATTTTCTTTTTTGGTGAGGTCTTTTCCAGGTTTTGGTATTACAGTGATGCTGGCTTCATAGAATGAGTTTGGAAGTATTCCCTCCTCTTCTATTTTTTGGAAAACTTTAAGGAGAATCAGTGTTATTTCTTCTCTTTATGTCTGGTATAATTCAGAGGTGAATCCATCAGGCCCAGGGGTTTTGTTCTTGGGTAGTTTTTTGATTACCAATTCGATTTCGTCGCTGGTGATTGGTCTGTTTTGTTTTTCTGTTTCTTGCTTGGTCAGTCTTGGAAGGTTGTATTTTTCTAAGAAGTTGTCCATTTCTTCTGTTTTCCAGCTTGTTAGCATATAGATTCTCATAATATTCTCTTATGATTCTTTGTATTTCTGTGGGGTCCGTCGTGATTTTTCCTTTCTCATTTCTGATTGTGTTTATGTGTGTAGATTCTCTTTTTCTCTTAATGAGTCTGGCTAGGGGTTTATCTATTTTGTTTATTTTTTCAAAGAACCAGCTCTTGGTTTTATTGATTTTTTCTATTGTTTTATTCTTCTCAATTTTATTTATTTCTTCTCTAATCTTTATTATGTCCCTCCTTCTGGTGACTTTGGGCCTCATTTGTTCTTCTTTTTCCAATTTCAGTAATTGTGTCTTTAGACTATTCATTTGGGAATGTTCTTCCTTCTTTAAATAGGCCTGGATTGCAATATACTTTCCTCTTAGAACTGCCTTTGCTGCGTCCCACAGAAGTTGTGGCTTTGTGTTGTTGTTGTCATTAGTCTCCATATATTCTTTGATTTCTGTTTTGATTTGGTCATTAACCCATTGATTAATTAGGAGACTGTTGTTAAGTCTCCATGTATTTGTGAGCCTTTTTGATTTCTTTCTAAAATTTATTTCTAGTTTTATACCTTGGTGATCTGAGAAGTTGGTTAGTAGGATTTCAATATTTTTGAAATTACTGAGGTTCTTTTTGTGGCCTAGTATGTGGTCTATTCTGGAAAATGTTCCATGTGCACTTGAGAAGAATGTGTATCCTGTTGCTTTTGGGTGTAGAGTTCTGTAGATGTCTGTTAGGTCCATCTGTTCTAGTGTGTTGTTCAGTGCCTCTGTGTCTTTACTTATTTTCTGTCTGGTTGATCTGTCCTCTGGAGTGAGTGGTGTGTTGAAGTCTCCTAAGATGAATGCATTGCTGTCTATTTCCTCCTTTAATTCTGTTAGTATTTGTCTCACATATGCTGGCGCTCCTGTGTTGGGTGCATATATATTTATAATGGTTATATCTTCTTGTTGGACTGACCCCTTTATCATTATGTAATGTCCTTCTTTATCTTTGCTACTTTCTTCGTTTTGAAGTCTATTTTGTCTGATACAAGTACTGCAACACCTGCTTTTTTCTCTTTGTTGTTTGCATGAAATATCTTTTTCCATTCCTTCACTTTTAGTCTGTGTATATCTTTGGATTTGAGGTGAGTTTCTTGTAGGCAGCATATAGATGGGTCTTGCTTTTTTGTGCATTCTGTTACTCTGTGTCTGTTGATTGGTGCATTCAGTCCATTTACATTTAGGTTGATTATGGATAGATATGTACTTATTGCCGTTGCTGGCTTTAGATTCGTGGTTACCAAGGGTTCAAGGGTTGCTTCTTTACTATCTAACAATCTAACTTAAATTTCTTGTTAAGTTATTGTAATCACAGTCTGATGTTTCTTTCTTTCTCTCCCTTCTTATTCCTCCTCTTCCATTCTTTCTATAATAGGTGTTTTATTCTTTGCCTTTAGTTAGAATTTGGATGGTCTTCTTTCTTTGCTATGATTTTATTTTCTCTGGTGATATCTTTTTAGCCTTAGGTGTGCTTCCATCTAGAGCAGTCCATTTAAGATATCCTGTAGTGGTGTTTTATGAGAGGCAAACTCTCTCAGCTTTCGTTTATCTGGAAATTGTTTAATCCCTCCATCATATTTAAATGATAATCGTGCTGAATACAATATTCTTGGTTCAAGGCCCTTCTGTTTCATAACGTTAAATATATCATGCCATTCTCTTCTGGTGTGTAAGATTTCTGTTGAGAAGTCTGATGATAGTCTGATGGGTTTTCCCTGTAGGTGATCTTTTTTCTCTCTCTAGCTGCCTTTAATACCCTGTCTTTATCTTTGATCTTTGCCATCTTAATTATTATGTGTCTTGGTGTTGTCTTCCTTGGGTCCCTTGTGTTGGGAGATCTATGAGCTTCGGTGGACTGCGAGACTACTTCCTTCCCCAGCGAGGGAAAGTTTTCAGCAATTATTTCTTCAAAGACACTTTCTATCCCTTTTTCTCTCTCTTCTTCCTCTGGTACTCCTATAATGCGAATATTGTTCCGTTTGGATTGGTCACACAGTTCTCTTAATATTCTTTCATTCCTAGAAATCCTTTTATCTCTCTCTGCCTCAGCTGCTCTGTACTCCTGTTCTCTGTTTTCTATTCCATTAACAGTCTCTTGCATCTCATCCTTTCTGCTGTTAAGCCCGTCGATCGCTTGTCTGATTTCTGTATTGTCTTTCCTCAGTTCCCTCACTTCCTCCCTCAGCTCTTGCACATTTCTCTGTAGGTCCATCAGCATGGTTATGACTTTTATTCTGAAATCTTTTTCAGGGAGGCTGTGCATTTCCATCCCTTCAGACTCCCTCTCTGGGGTTGTCTGGTTGATTTTGGTCTGAACCATATTCCTCTGTCTTTTCATGGCTGTATAATTTGGTCACTGATAGTTGCCACGTATGTCAGCTGGGCTCTTTAAGACTTTAAAAAGAGAAGAAAAAAAAAGAGGAAAAAAAAGAAAGAAAAAAGAAAAAAAGAAAGAAAAGAAAAAACAAAAACAAAAACAAACAAAAAACAAAAAAAATGCCCACCGGACGTAGATTCTGTGGGAATGCTCTAGGTGGTGCTATTGCCCCACTATTCCACAGCTGTGACTGTGTCGCTCCGCAGGGCCCTTTATCGCTCTGGCAGGGGTGGGAACGAATAGGAGGCTGTTGATCTCAGTGAGAAGTGTTAAGTATGGCTACGCTTCCTCAGTCGCCACCTAAGGCGTCTGAAACTCCCCAGGACTCCCAGCCTGCTGGGCTGAGTGTGCTGGGGCGATCCGGCTCCTCCACTGGGCTCCTGTCTCTTTAAGACCGCTGAGGAAAGCGCGCGCTTTTTTTTTTCCTTCCCGGAGCCGGCTGCAAGCACCCTGGCGCGTTCCCCGCTCAGATCCTGCCCCTCTGTCTCTCCAATCTCCGCTGCACTGCGCAATGTGGGTCAGCGCTCCCCGCGCAGATCACCGGGGCTGGCTACTTCGCGGGGTGCACTTCCACTCCCTTCCGGCTCTGAATCCTCTCCTCCCGCCAGTTTGCTGGGGTTGGGGAGGGCTCGGGTCCCGCCGGGTCGCGGCTCCATATCTTACCTGCCTCTTGGGGTGCCGAGTCCTCTCGGGTGTAGCTGCACGCTGTGCGCTTTCCTGTGTATTCTTGTCTCTCTTTTAGGAATAGATGTATTTTCTGTGTTTTCGTAGATAAATACAGTGTTGGGAGGAGATTTCTGCCACCCTGCTCACACCGCCATCTTCCCGGAAGTCCACTCCTCTGGAATATTTTAAAGCAAGGAAATTAAGTCATTTCACCTATAAATACTTCAGTGTGCATCTCTAAGGGTAGATTGTTCTAAAGGCATAATCACTATGCAAAATGAAAAATAAATTCTGAAGATTATCTAGCACTATATTTAATTTTCCACACTTGCCTCAGAAATGTCATTCCACAGTGGCTATCAGGGGATAAGGCATAGAGGAAATGGGGAGATGTTGGTCAGAGGGTATAAAGTTTCAGATATGCAGAATGAATAAGTTCTAGAGATCTAATGTACAGTAGGGTGACTACAATTAACAATATTGTATACTTGAAATTTTCTAGGAGAGTAGATTATAATTGTTCTCACAAAAAAATTTGCTATGTGAGGTGATATGTTAATTACCTTGACTGTGGTAAACATTTCACAATGTATACATCTATCAAAATGTCACCTTGTATAGCTTAACTGTATACAATTTTTATTTGTCAATGATACCTCAGTAAAACTGAGGAAAAAGATCTTTTACCCAAAAAGTTGATTTGTTCAAATTAGGATCCAAACAAGGCCTACATTATTGCATTTGTTTGTTGTGTCTCTTAACACTTTTTAGTTCTCTTTTTTTATGCTCTTGATTTTTTAGAGAAATCAGGTTGTCTATTCTGATTAGGCTTTTTACTTTATTAGGGTGTGATTTCTCTGTCCTCCATATTTCTTGGAATTTGGTTTCAGATCTAGACACTGAATTAGGTTTAGGTTAAATTCTTCTCTTTAGTCAAAAATACATCACAGGTGGTGCTATGTTCTTTCCGTTGTATCACATTAGAAGGCACATGTTGTCTGGATGACTCAAATTTAGTGGAGCTAAGAGTGATCAGTGGACTCAGATGGTGTCAACCTGATCCTTCAGTGCAAAGTTCCTTATCAATCTTTCACCTAATATTTTTAGCATCCATTTATGACTTGCTTATTTCTGTTACTGTATTAGGGATTGCATAATAGTGAATTTTCTACTTCTATCATTTCTTCTGCTTTGATTAAGGAATTCTTCTATGAAGAATTTCTCCCTCATTGACTTTTAATAACCCTAGAAAAGCAATTTGTAAAGGAAAGACAAAATATACTTGATTTCCCTCCTTTATTTATCAATATTCAGAGTGACGAGTTGGTGCATAGAAAATCTCCAAGTGATCATTTTGTTTAGAATTTATATAAAGTTATGAATTTTACATATTTTGTGTATTTTAATCCATTGCAGTCTTATTGATACTCAGGTTGCCCCATCTTAAGCCAAATGGGAGTCCGTCCCTTCAAGTTGGCTCTTACGTGCTTTCAACATGACTCCCGCTGACCTAAGATAATCCTGGGACATCTTTCTTGATAAATTCTTAGATAACCATACTTCAGACATTCAGCCACCATTTCTTGAAGTATGCTTGTTTCTTTGTTGTTATTGTTTTTAAATGGAAAACAGTACTTAGAGACCACAGATTGAGTATCAGGCCTTCTCATTGCTATTCTGTTGTCATTGTTTGTAGATATTTTTGGTTGACAGCATTTTTTAAGGGAAAAAATTATAAGTTCATATCGATATTTCCAAATCAAATTTAAGATACCATAATTTTTACTTAATTTCTTTGATTTGATCTTTATGTCTATTTTCTCTTATGCAGGGAAATTTGGTTTCTAATGAGATTATCATAATTACTTACTTGTTTAACCCTAAAATATGCCAATAGCAGCGTCAAAATAATAATAATAATATTGCTACTATTAGTAAAACTACTGACTACACTTATTTCCCCTCATTGCTTTACCACCAAAGGTAACTCCCAAACACACAAAAGCATTTTGCTTTTTTCACTTAAAATATTTTGATGATCATTGCATGTCATTATATAGAGATCTCATTTTTTATAGCTATATATTACTCCATTGTGTGGATGTATTTTGGATTTTTTTTTTGAGAAAAAATTATTAAAGTTTATTGAGAAATATTGAAAGAAGACCAAATAAATGGAGAGATACACAATGTGCTTGGCTAGGAAAACTCACTATTGAAAGGATACCAATTTTCCCCACACTGATCCACAGATTCAATTACAAAAGATAATACACAAACTGGGAGAAGATATATATATATATATATGTTTAACTGACAAAGGGTTGGTATCCAGACTATATAAAGAAATCATGCTAATCAATGAAAAAAAGGAGTACTAAAAAGAAAAATGGGCAAAAGACATGAACAGATACTTCACAAAGAAACACATTCATATATGGTAAAAAAAAAACACTCAGTTTCATTAGTAACCAGGGAAATGCAAATTAAACCCAAGGTCAGATACAATATAATCACCATCCGATTGGCAAATATAAAAGATAGTCAACACAAAATAAGTGCTGAGATGTGGAGCAATTGACACTCAACCACTGCCAGTGGGAGCGTGAACTGTTACAAATGCTTTAGAATGCTTGTTCAGCATGACCAAGTAAAACCTGATGCTTTGAGCAGCAGTTTTCATATTTTTGGTCTCAGAACCTCCATACATCCTCAAAAATCACTGAGGACCTCAAAGAGCTATTCTTCATGTGGGTTATATGTATCAATACCATATTAGAAATGACCATATTAGATGTTAGAGATATTTTCAAACAAAAATACACAAGTACAGAGAGGTGCTCAAGATGGCGGCATGAGTAGGGTGGCGGAAATCCTCCCCAAACCATATATATTTTGAAAATTCAGCACATACAACTATTCCTAAAAGAGAGACCAGAAGATACAGTACAGCAGCCAAGCTACATCTACACCTGCGAGAACTCAGCATCCCACAAAAAGGGTAAAATACAAAGCAGTGACCCAGTGGGACCCGAGCACTGCCCCCACCCCAGCTCACCAGCGGGAGGACAAGAATCAGAGTGGGGAGGGAGTGGAAGCACAGGACTGCTAAGTAACCAGCGCTAGTAATCTGCACTGGGAGCACAGACACACATTGCATGGTGTACTGGATATTAGAGAAATGGAAAAGTAAAATCCGAGAAGGAGACTGTGAGTAGATCCCCATAGCCAGCTCCCCTGGGACAAAAGAAAAGTGGATGCTTTAAAAGTCTTAAAGGGACAAGGGTTTAACAGGTGGACAAAATTGTCCTGGCACACTCAGCCCAGCAGACTGGGAATCTTAAGGAACTTCAGGCGCCCTAACCCCCTGGGTGGCAATGCAGCTCTGAAGCCCCTCACAGCAATAAGCAGCCTGCCATTCGTTCCCCCACTAGCACTGCAAGCAAACCGGCTGACATGCCATTGTTGCTGACCAGCCAGGGAGCAGCTCTGCCCACAGCAACCACACAGTCTTCTCCAAGCATGCAGCTAACTGGGCCAGACCCAGAGGCTGCCGCCTGTGCACAGCTGCCAGGCACAAGGAGAGGAAGCCGGCACAAAGTCCAGAAGTCATGAAGAGGTGCTGTTCTCGCAGGAGAAGACGCCACGTGCATGCGACCCTTGCCAGTGCCCTAGGCTATCCTGGAGGCTGCCCGGCCCACAGCAGCTGAGGGGATTAACCCAGAGACTGCTCCCTATGTGTGGGTAACCAGCACAAGCAGCACAGAAGGGCAAGGCGACCAGCAAGCAGGAAGGGATTTTGTTCTCCCAGCTGACACATGTGCCACTCACTGGTGATCACTTCTATCACCACAAAAAGGCAGAAGAACCTGGTCCAGTCCAAAATCACTCAGATGCCAGAGAGGGCCTGGTGAGGTCAATATAACCAATCTTCCTAAAAAAGAATTCTAAATAAAGGTCATAACCATGCTGATGGAGCCGCAGAAATATATGCAAGAGCTAAGGGATGAAGTACAGAGGGAGATAACAGAAATGAAACAATCAATGGAAGGACTCAAGAGCAGACTGGATGAGGTGCAAGACACTGTTAATAGAATAGAAATCAGAGAACAGGAATACAGAGAAGCTGAGGCAGAGAGTGATAAAAGGATCTCTAGGAATGAAAGAATGTTAGAGAACTGTGTGACCAATCCAAATGGAACAATATTTGCATAATAGGGGTACCAGAAGAAGAGAGAAAAAGGTTTAGAAAGTGTCTTTGAAGGAATAATCGCTGAAAACTTCCCCACACTGGGGAAGGAAATAGTCTCTCAGGCCATGGAAGCCCACAGATCTCTCATTACAAGGGACCCAAGGAGGACAACACCGAGACATATAATAATTAAAATGGCAAAGATCAAAGATAAGGACAGGGTATTAAAGGAAGCCAGAGAGAGAAGAGAAAAAAGATCACCTACAAAGGAAAACCCATCAGGCTATCATCAGACTTCTCAACAGAAACCTTACAGGCCAGAAGAGAATGGCATGATATATTTAATGCAATGAAACAGAAGGGCCTTGAACCAAGAATACTGCATCCAGCAAGATTATCATTTAAATTTGAAAGAGGGATTAAACAATTTCCAGATAAGCAAAAGTTGAGGGAATTTACCTCCCACAAACCACCTCTACAGTGTACTTTAAAGGGACTGCTATAGATGGAAGTACTCCTAAGGCTAAATAGAGTGTCACCAGGGAAAATAAAATCACAGAAAGGAAAGCAGACGAACCAAATGCTAATAAAGGCAAAAAATAAAATCAGCTATCTACAAAAGCAGTCAAGGGAAACAAAAGAGTACAGAATAAAACACCTAACATGTAAAGAATGGAGGAGGAAGACTAAGAAGGGAGAGAAATAAAGAATCATCAGACTGTGTTTATAATAGCTTAATTAGTGAGTTAAATTAGATGGTTAGATAGTAAAGAAGCTACCCTTAACCTTTGGTAACCACGAATCCAAAGCCTGCAATGGCAATAAGTACATATCTATCGATAATCACCCTAAATGTAAATGGATTGAATGCACCAATCAAAAGACACAGAGTAACAGAATGGATAAAAAAGCAAGACCCATCTATATGCTGCTTACAAGAGACTCACCTCAAACCCAAAGATATACACAGACTAAAAGTGAAGGGATGGAAAAAGATATTTCATGCAAACAACAAGGAGAAAAAAGCAGGTGTTGCAGTACTTCTATCAGACAAAAGAGACTTCAAAACGAAGAAAGTAACAAGAGATAAAGAAGGACATTACATAATGATAAAGGGGTCAGTCCAACAGGAGGATATAACCATTATAAATATATATGCACCCAACACAGGAGCGCCAACATATGTGAAACAAATACTAACAGAATTAAAGGAGGAAATAGAAAGCAATGCATTCATTTTAGGAGACTTCAACACACCACTAACCCAAAGAACAGTATAACACAGAGAAAACAAGTAGTGATTCTATAGCATCTTACTACACTGATGGACAGTGACTGTAATGGGGTATGTGGTGGGGACTTGATAATGGGGGAGTCTAGTAACTATAATGTTGCTCATGTAATTGTACATTAATGATACCAAAATAAAAAAAATACACAAGTACACAAGTGATTAGCTGTCAAAATGATGACATCATCATATACCTGGTATATATTTCAACTCTTAAAAAAATGAGAGTGAAAAGGTCCAATAATGTCTTGGTATTCTTTTTTTTTTATTAAGGTATTTTGATATACACTCTTATGAAGGTTTCATATGAAAAAACAATTTGATTACTACATTTACCCATATTATCAAGTCCCCACCCACACCTCAATGCAGTCACTGTCCTCGGGTGTAGTAAAATGCCACAGATTCACTGTTTGCCTTCTCTATGCTACACTGTTTTCCCCATGATGCCCCACACCATGTGTACTAAACAAAATACCCCTCAATCACCTTCTCCCACCCTCCCCACCTGCTGTCCCACACCCCTTCCCTTTGGTAACCACTAGTTCCTTCTTGGAGTCTGTGAGTCTGCTTCTATTTTGTTCCTTCAATTTAGCTTCGTTGTTATACTCCACAAAGGAGGGAAATCATTTGGCACTTGTCTTTCTCCGCCTGGCTTATTTCATTGAGCATAATATCCTCCAGCTCCATCCATGTTGTTGCAAATGGTACGATTTGTTTCTTTCCTATGGCTGAATAGTATTCCATTGTGTATATGTACCACATTTTCTTTATCCATTCATCTACTGCTGGACACTTAGGTTGCTTCCATACCTTGGCTATGGTAAGAAGTGCTGTGATAAACATAGGGGTGCATATGTCTTTTTGAATCTGAGAAGTTGTATTCTTTGGGTAAATTCCAAGGAGTGGGATTCCCAGGTCAAATGGTATTTGTATTTTGAGTTTTTGAGGAACCTCCATATTGCTTTCCACAATGGTTGAACTAGCTTACATTCCCACCAGTAGTGTAGGAGGGTTCCCCTTTCTCTGCATCCTCACCAGCATTTGTTGTTCAATGTCTTGGTATTCTTTATTTTTTTTTAATTAAGGTGTTATTGATATACACTCTTATGAAGGTTTTACATGAAAAACAATGTGGTTACGCATGTTATTGTGTCCCGCCCACAACCAATTGCAGTCACTGCCCGTCAGTGTAGTAAGATGCCCCAGAGTCACTATTTGCCTTCTCTGTGCTACACTGTCTTCCCCATGATCCCCCCCTGGATTATTTTTAATGATTCCAACAAACTTCACATTATTCCTCATATTATTATCTGCTGAATGCTTATGATAAGCTATGTATTCTAGAAAGGTTATAATTAGGCCATAATTCCTAATAATCTGGCTAAGTTTAATAAAAACAGAATACAAATATTAGAAAAAGTGCAAATTCACAGCTAAACATAGTAGTTTGATACACACCAATTGAGAAAGGAAAAATGACTCCAGAAATGTAAGGTGGGAAATGCAAACCTGAAATTATCAATAACCTACAATTTTACTGCTAATTAAAAAATAGCTACCTTTTGTCTTAACACAGATTCCCTAGAAACAGAGCCTGCAACAAAAGCTTTCATGCTAACACTTAATTTTGAGGGGGAGGGGTCATGTGCAATCCCATGGAAGTAGAAGTGAGGGGAAAGAGGAAGTAAAGCAGAAAAGGAGGGGAAACAGATCAAAGGAGCATATTTCTGAGCTGGCCTCATCTCCACAATAAACATTGCTGGTTTCAAAATGTTGGAAGTGTACTACATGGAACTTTGTGCACTTCTCTACTGGGTCACCTGGCCTTTGCAGGAAGTGGCTTGAGAAGCCAGAGCTTCTGTTGATCTATTCAGGTTACTAGCCAGGCACAGGGGTCTCTCTCCCTGTCAGTCAGCTTCACATGTGGGGGCCCTGTGGTCTATGACAGCAAGAGGAAGCAATAACAGTGGCCATGCTTTAAGGCAGCCCAGTGGGCTTCTACCACTATGAAGCTGACCAGGCTGCTGAGGTAAGTCTGGCCAACCTAGAGTAGCTCAAACTGGGTCTGATTCATAATTCAAATGAAATCACCTAAGTCTTCCATCCTTATTCAGAAATCTTTGGTAACAAAAATAGTTTGGACAGAGAGCTAGAAAATATCTTAGGAAGTCATCAATATTTTTCCTTGACTTTAACTAAGACCATAAATTATTTTATTTTTGAAAATTCTGAAGGATATTTTGCAGTTTCCCTCAGTAGTCCATTCAATATCTAAACATGCATTTTAAACCTTAAAAAAAACAGGCTATTCTATTTGAGCAATGTGTGACTTAGGTGAATAACCCCTAGGCTAATAAAAATGCTAGCCATTTAAAAATTCTAAAACTTATAATAATTAGAGGTTGATGAAAAACTCTCAAACCTGGTCTGGGAAATAACTTTGTATGATGAAATTCACAATCTCCTTTTAAGAAGAAATCAGCATTTCTCATAAAATATTATAATTACATTATGATAAATTCTAATGGAATTAAATATTTTGAGAAAATAGCTTCTCTCACTCTGTTGATTGTTAAGTCAAAAACTTAATAGTCTTTGACCAAATATTTTTTCTGTATTAGTGTGCCTAGTCACTATTTACTAAATTTCTTTAATTTGAGTGAATCTTTAGAATTGGCCTGTTTAAGATGTCTTGTGGCAATTTTGAAATAAAACTTCAATACATGCTTATAATTAAATTATCTGAAAGGTGTTTATAACCATTATGAGGTTCAGGTGTCAAATATACACAAATATCATTGTGGATAACAAACATTAATCTTATTTTTTCCCCTTAATGATAACAACTGTGTGTGTGTGTGTGTGTGTGTGTATCCTACATTCTATCTTACTCTGATGGTACAATAACAAAATATACTGTCAATAACGGAAGTCTATGAAAGAAAAAAGTTCTGTTCAAAGACTGCAAACTAGTTGGAGCTAGTTCTTGATATATCATGTTATTAATGTAATAAACATTAATTACATTTATGAGGAAGGAAGAAGTCAGGGAGAGAGAAGGAGATACTTCATGCAAACTCCTCTCCACCACTGGGTAACATTGTTATTTGTATAGTAAGAACAACACAGGTGCTCACTAGATAGTTTTTGAATCGAAGAATGAATGAGTACTCCTCTATTAGATAGACTATTAGATATACTGTTTTTTGAAGGCAGAGAGATGGAGTAGGTATCTTCGGCTTTCTTACTCTTCAATGACCGTGGTTTCTTTGACTAGGAAAAGTTGGCTAGGTTGCAAATTTATTTTAAAGTCCGAAAACCAAAAGGGTCTCAGATGAAAGGCAGGGAGAAAATACTTCTCAACATGTCTACTTTAGCACCAGGGAAGCCTAATAAATATCATTATCATTTACCAGGATAAGCAATATAAATTCATAAAAACTATGTATACCAACAGCACTAATATGTGGCTGGGATAAGAACTTTCACTGTGCCAAATTTTATTCTGTCCAATATTAGCTGCCCCGTTTTCAGTTGTGCACCTTTTATTGCAGGCAGCTGCCTTTCCGATGTATAGTTTCTTGCACTGAGAAGGAAAAACTGCTGAAGTCATGAGGCTGCTCCAGGCAGAGCCCTCATGTGAGCCATTTGAAAGCTCCAGCCTGGCTGACCTCTGGCAAAAAGGGAGTGAGCGAGGACAGGAGAGGCACAGGGAAAAAGGTTCAAGTGCTAGTTTTCTCCTTGAACCTAGAAGATTATGGGTCAAGAGCTGTGTGCAAAGACTCTCCAGCTTGGATGCAGCTGCCATCACTGTTGGGAGGGAGGCGATGCACACAGATGTCAGAGGAGTGTGCCTGTGACCATGGAGTCTGCAATCAAGGTATTTGTATCCCAGGAGGAGCATCTTCCTCTATTGATAAACCACAGCATTCAGAGACTCCCTTTCTGAAGCAGGGTCTGATTTTTCTGCAGTAAGTCTAAACCAATAATAAGAAATTTCTATTAAAGTCACAGAGAATTTATGGCTGTTATCAAATCTGGGGATTTTCTTGTAAACCAGAAGGGGAAAAGAAATCCTATGCTGTAGACTGCACAAAATTCACTTGACTTGAGGTAAAGTATTACTCTTTTGAAATCTCTGCGGTACCAAATTGCAGAGCTGAGCCTTAAAAAAGCAAGCTGCAGTATTGTATGCTATGGATTCAAAATTTCACTAACTACCTCCTGGTTATTAGCAATGCTGTACTAGAACATTATTCCCCAGAAGAGATAAGAGGACATGGAAAAAAAAAAACCAGCCTGAGTTAAACAAAAGTTGGAAACCATCCATCAGAGAGATTTAGGTTAACCTAAGTGTTGAAGAGAGATTTTTTAGTGAAGAAAGAATGTAGTGTTTCGGCAGTCGATAGCATTATAGTCTTTCTTAGGGATCTGACTTTCAGGAAAGGACTTGCCCTTTGAGGGTGTAGGAAACTTGAAAAACATTTGAAGAGTGAAAAGCAGTCAACTAAAGAAAAAATGGTTTTATGCAAGCTGCTGAGTCTTGACTTTGCATAAATTTTATTCCTACTCTTTCTTTTTCCTCCAGCTAACAGACCTAAAAGAAGCATCCTGTTCCATGACTTCATTTCACCCCAGGGGACTTCAAGCTGTCCGTGCCCGGAAGTTCAAGAGTAAAAGGCCACGGAGTAACAGTGATTCTTTTCAGGAAGAGGATCTGCGGGAGGGTTTTCAGTGGGTGAGTGAGCAGCTGATGTTGATCAAGAAGCGTTCGACGTGTGCTGCCTAGGGGGGCCGGCCCTCACTGCCAGGGCCCTCGCTGGGCAGGCCTTCCACATACACTCGGACAATGACGCCTAATTGCTCTGGGGAAAAAAAGTCAACCCTAAAAAAAGTGCTCTTTATTTCTTTCCCACCTCCTACCCCTCCCCACTCCCCTTAAGCAGAGAAAGAGCCTCCCTTTTGGGGCAGCCTCATCTTACTTGAACTTGGAGAAGCTGGGTGAAGGTTCTTATGCTACAGTTTGCAAGGGGATTAGCAGGTGAGTGACTCATAGCTGGGAGAGACTTTAGAGATGATGATCCTGCCCCCTTATTTTACTTTATAAAGCCAGATGACACATAGCTGAAGTTTGGGACCTGGGCAAGACACCATAGTCACTGGGGAGAGACATGATGATTTAATAGCCTTGAAAGAAAAATAAACTTTCCCTCCCCAATTAAAATTAGCCCACTAAAATGTTTATCAGCTCTTCTCTTTTGTTCATTGCAAAGTAGACTCTATCTACTACTGACCCAAAGAACAATTATTGCTCTTCACCTGGTGGGAAGAACAGTTGGTAAGGTGTCTCTAAAGGGTTTTTCTTCCCTCCCTAAAACACAACAGATGTTTGCATGGCAACCTTGAGCTTACTCCTTCATTCTCCCATATTACCATCAGAAAAAAACTGAAGCTGGTTTCTACAAAGTATGAAACACGCGGAAAATGATTAATCCTTGGTTTTCTACACTTGCAAAATACACAGAAGAGTGGCTGAAAAATAAAAATACTGCTAATCCAAAAGCGAAGTGCTCATTTTGGCTGACAAACTGTTAAATGTATATGAAAAATCCATGAAATTCTCTGCCTTTTAGTCATAGTAGGAAAGATAGAACATCTGATTTAATTTATGTTACTCCAGTGGAGAAAAATAATGGTGAGGTAGTGGTTAAATGTTAATTAAAAAATTTTTAAATAAATACTATAGGACTAAATATTTATTATTTTGATCTTCATACTTGTGTTATTATTTTTACTTGTTAAAACATGATTTTAGGGGAAATAGCATTTAAAATATGTATGTAGAAATAGGATTTAATTCACTTCCATAGACTGTCTTAGAAACTGAGACTATAAAAGATTTTCTCCAAAGAACTCAGCCTAGAAACAGGATGCAAAATGCATTAGAAATATTTGTCCAAGTGCACAGAGATATATGTATAAGTGTATTTATTGCAGCAAAGTTTAAAATAGTAAAAGTAAAAACTTGGTCACAAATATCTATTAATAGCCACCATACATTGAAATTGTGTGTCGCCATCTGAAGTATGAAGTAGATGAACTAATATGAAAAGATGTCCAATATCTTAAGAGAAAAGAAGTTACAGAACAGTATGTACCCTGTGATATCATTTAGAAAAAAAGCTTTCAGGTGTACTATACATTTATAAATATGTATGTGCAAAGAGCAGTCTGGAAAAATACACAAGGCTTTTAAAAGTAGATACTTCTAGTAATTGAAACTGGGGTGAGGAAAGAAAGATCACTCACTTTCACTTTATTACAGGCATTACATTTATAATTTAAAAACAAGCTAAAAAATATCATAGAAATAGATGCCCAAAAGGCATTTGATAAATTCAACATCAATTACTAGTTTAAAACTCTGAGCAAGAAAAGGAATAGAGTGATAATTTCTCATTATGATCATTATGATGTAGAATATGTCATATCAATATATTTTTTGTTTGTTAAATACTGGAGATATCAGCATTAAGTTAGATATCGGGCAAGAATGTCCATTATCCTTTATTGTTAAAGATTATCGTAAATCTTATAGCTAATGCAGTGGGGAAAAAAAAGACTGAATATCATTTTTGTGGATTAAAGAATTGTCTACCTAAAAACCCAAGAGGATCATCTAAGAAACTATTAGAAGTAGTAAGATAGAACAATAGGATGATCAGTTATAAAATTAAAATATACTTAGCAAAAGTCATCTCATTTATTAGCAACAACCATTTAATAGAAAAAGTAGTAGGGGAAATTACTCTCACAATAGCAACCACAAAAAAACTCATGAGCATCAAAATTGGGCAGGATTTATATAAAGATTTACTTAGGGATATGAAAGACTTGAAGAAAGAGCCAGACAGAATTCATTCATTTTATTAACATTTATTAAGCATCTACTATAGCCCAGGCACTATTCTAGCCAATACGGACTCATTGGAGAACAAAGGAGACAAAATTCCTTGCTTTTATGGAATGGACATTCTGTTGGGAGTGAGACAGGCAATAAACAAACTAGTTAAACACTGAGTTTGTCAAAAGAGTGAAAAGTGATTTGGAAAAGAATAAAACTGGGAAGTGGCATATGGAGTGCCAGAGTGGGTGGTGGATTGCTGTCTTAAATAGAGCAGTGAAAGGAGGCCTCACTCAGG
Source organism: Smutsia gigantea (assembly GCA_032199065.1). Classification (NCBI taxonomy): domain Eukaryota; kingdom Metazoa; phylum Chordata; class Mammalia; order Pholidota; family Manidae; genus Smutsia; species Smutsia gigantea. Next base: position 78,678 of record JAVSCE010011327.1, read on the forward strand.
AGGGAATGCTTGAGCAGGGACTGACAAAGGTGAGGTGTTCTCTGCGTGCTCATGGAGTGGGAGACAGCTTCCTGCAGAGGGAACAGCAAGTAGCAAATCCCCGAGGCAGGGGCAGGCCTGGCTTTGGAGGGAGGATGGAAGGGGACAGAACAGGGAGGAGTTGCAGTTACAGTAAGGCAGCTGCTTGGGGTCTTGGAGATCATTTGGGTTAGAAAATCTAATAGATGTCAGTGATTCTCTATGAGAGTTTCAGTATATCCTAAATGTGTTCAAAAGCTATAGTAATTAAAATAGTGCAACACAAGCATAGAAAAGATGGATCAAAGAACTATGATTTTTAAAGTCCAGGACAGTCACAAATTCAAGTATTAGTAAGATCCAATATATACTCATGGTGCCATGTTGAATCAGCTGGGAAAAGAAGACAGTCCAAGAAATGGAGGGGAGATGATTGTTAGCAATATGGGAAAAGTAAGTATACAATATGAATTCCTCATAGATTAAGTAGAGAAATGGAAAGTAAAACATATAAGAACTAGAAGAATAGGTAAAGGACTTATGTGTCACCTTTGGAGTAGGAGTCAGAACCCATTAGGGAAGATAGGAAGTGTCCATGGTACCCCAAGTATCCACATATGTTCTAGCACATTGTATTGATATACCACAACTTTTAAAACTGTTCCTCTAATGTTGGACATTTCAACTATTTCTTTCTCTTTTTTTTTTTCTGTTGTGACTGTCACAGTGGAGGATATCTTTCACGTGTTTGGAATTTTTAAAATCTTTATTAAATAAGTTTATAGGGAAAAATTCCTGGGTATGGTACTTTTATGGCTTTTCCTATGATTGTCATGCTGCATTTCCCCCCAGATGTTACCAATTTACAATGCAACCCACAGTAAATAGTACAATTTTACTTTTAAAAAAGCCCAACCTAAAGAATTCCTAATAAACTATGGGCTTTAGGCAATAATAATGTATCAGTATTGGTTCATTAATTTTAACAAATGTGCTATACTAATGTCAAATATTAACAATAGAAGAAACTGGATGTGATGTATATGGAAACTCTGTACTATCTTCTCAATTTTTCTGTAAGTCAAAAACTGTTATAAAAATGAAATCTTAAAAAAACGAAAACAAAAAAAACCCTGCCCAGTGTTGGTGAGGTAGTGCTGGAAAAGGCAGCCAGTCTCAAGGCCAGTAAATGGTGTGATCACTCTGTGGTGTGATTTTAAATTCCAATTTAAAAGCATTTGGAATTGGCTAAACACATTGTAGTATATTTATATTATTAAATATCACATAGAATAAGAATGAATAGAGAGAGTTAAATGGAGGAAAAACAGGTTATTAATAATATCATATGAATCCCACTGTATTAAAAATAACATAATTATACTTGTGTTAAAATCTCTGTTCTCTGGCACTTACATCAGTGAACACAAGAATAAGGAACCAGTAGGAGGAGCTGAAGAGAGAGAGAGAAAGTTGGGCGTGGGCAGATAAGGTAGCACTTCGGAGAAGTTGGCTTTTTCTCAGAATGCAATGTGGAGATAATGGTGGGTTTTGAGCAGAGATGTGACTTGTTTTAACTTTCACTTTAAAAAGGTGCCCCAGGCTATTCAGTTGAGAGTAGACAGTAGGCACAGAAGTATACAAGCAGGGAGACTTTTTAGGAGGTCACAAAAATAATTCAGATGAAAAGTAAGGATGGCTCAAGTAAGTACACAAAGAGAAATAAAAGGAATAATATACATCAAAATATTATGAGGCCGGATGGGGGGGCAGTTCTGTGCTTTTCTGTATTCTCCAAATTTTCTCTAGTGAGTATATATCACTTGGCAAAGAGAAAAAATTACTTTTAGAACTTTTTATTTTGAGAAAATTGTAGATTCATATGCTGGAATGTATTTGGAAGGAAAGCTACTTTTAAAAAACTATCCTTAGTATAAATTGCTGCTATAAACCATCTCAATAAATGTGTGCTCTTTCCCTTGCTTCTTCTAGGATAAATGGACAACTAGTGGCTTTAAAAGTCATCAGCATGGATGCAGAGGAAGGAGTCCCATTTACAGCTATCAGGGAAGGTAACATTTTTAGAGATTTCTCTTTGGAGTTGGCTAACCACATTGTAGTATATTTGTATGATAAAATATTATGTCATTGTTAAACATTATGTTGTATAAGAGTGAATGAGAGAAAAAGGCAAATGGAGGAAAAACAGATTACTAATAATATGATACAGATTCCACTGTATTAAGAGATCTGTTTTAAGTCCTTGATTTGGTAACAGATTCATTAGTCTATCCATTTTTTTGATACTTCTACAAGTAATATTACAATTGCAATTTTATTCTTCATCTTAGTTTTCCAACTTTATTTACACTATAATTTCATTATTTATTCTTGAGGAAATTAAGATGCAAAACTATTTTATTAGTTGACCAAGACTAAGAACTCAATGAGTATTTACAAAATATGTTCTGTGCATTTGGTCCTATGCTAAGTGCTAAGGCTATTATCTGTATAATCCCAGAAAAATCCAGATAAAAGAGAAAAGAAGTAATATAATCACACAGATTTCTCAGTTAGCAATTTTCCTGAAAATAAGTTGTTTAGATACTATTTGAAAAACGTTTGGGGAGGCATGTATGTTGAATGTTGTCCCTGTATTTTCTCTGTACCCTGGGCACTATTGCAAGTAGGTGAGGAATTTGGTGTCAGATGGACTTGGGGTTGAATCTTAGACTTACCAATTACTACTGATGTGACCATCAGTAGATTACTTTACCAATTAAGACTCAGTTTATTGCAGAAAGAGGATAATAAGTACCTATTTTATTGAGTTGTTATGAGGATTAAATGAAAATATACATATAGAGTGCTTATCACAGAAGCCATTTTCAGAGTTCTATAAATGTTGGCTACTATTATTCATTGCTGTTCCTTTCCCTTAGTGATGTCTTGTTCACCTTCAAGATAACTAATCATTTATAATATAAAAATCAAGAAGCCAATATAGTGAAAATAAATGCAAATTTTGATCTTTTAAATAAGCCATGTGAAATAAAATGATAGGATTGCTATCTATTTCAGCAAAAACCCAGAGAAATGGCTCTTCCCTGGCCTTTCTTTCTGTCCTGTTAACAACTTCTCTTTTTCATGGAGCACGTATTATGTACAGAGCATATTGCTGGGTACTGTGAAGGATGAGAAAAAAAAGCCCTGATCTTTGCTCTTTATCATTTTCAGCCTTAACAGAGCAGATGATTCAAGTTACAAGTGTTATGATGGAGATAAAAAAGACATAAACTAAGATAATGAGAACCAATTAGTATTGGTGGTGTGGCTAGTGGAGTCAGTAGATTTTGAACTGAGCTTGGAAGGGTGAGTTATGCAAACAGGCATGAGAAAAGTAATTCAGCAGATGAGTTTATAACTGAATTTGATGCCATTTTCAAAAGTCTTTCTGAACCCCTGGGAAATACATTAGTTTAAATTTGAGTAGAAGAGCCATTTAGCTGATGGGTTAGCTGGGGATTCATCCTGCTAGGGTCAGGTGCATTCTGGAGGAAAGCATTGTTTTAAGTGTTTAATATAATAAAAGCTGCATTTACTAATGTACCTATTAGTGGTTCCCATGAAAGGATGATCAGATTTAGAAAGAGATGTGTGGATAGGTTAAGAGTATTTCTGAATATGACAGAAATCCCCAGGTCACCAGACATAAGGGGAGGGTCTCTAGGCCCAAGCTCACCCCAATTTCATGGTGTCGCTTTTGTGAGTTTGAGTTTGCTGATTGCTTCAGGACTGGCTCACTCAGATTTTGCCCACAGCCAAATTTTTCAGGTTGACATATGACTTTAATAGTGAAACCTTTTACCAGTTTTGCTAACAGATGGTTCTCAGCATGGTTTAGAAAAGCTGGATCTGTATTGTTCTGTACGTTGAATGTTTCTTTTATTGTGTATTTACCAAGGAACTGACTCTGCATCACAGGTGTTTCCAATTACGTTTAGTATTCAACTATGGACTTTCTTGGTTTTATGGACTTACCTTACTGAATGCTGTGTGTGTATAATATTAAAAACCACTAAAGGATTTTTTACACTTTGGGCATTGTTAGGCATCCAATTTCCAACAATGAACGTTTCTGTTTCCACCAGTGTAAAAGCTGGAAGCCCTTGTTAGAGGAGCCCTCTCCCCCAAGAAGATATGAGGCCTCATTTGAAAATTTTGGCACTGTCCCATTTTCCTGTAAGAACTTTAAAGATGTGAGACCAGAGAGACAGGAGGTTAAATGAGAAGGGATGGAAAGCAAAGTAAGAACAGCTGGAGTTCATTAGTTAAAATTCAGGGTCACTAGCTCAAAAGGCAACCGAAAGCCACGTGCAGAAAAACTGAATGAGTAATGCAGATTTCTTTAAAAAGCCTTGACGAAGGAATTACTTTTCCTGAACAGTTTGGCTACTCTGATGGCCAAAGTTTTATCAATATATCAAAGATAGACCAGCCTAAGATTTACTGAGTAGGATTTTACTACAGGTACAGTCTCTTTCTATACAAGTAGAATACATGTGGCAATTTATTAATCTGGGCATTTGGCATACTAGTTGAACTTAACATGCTGTGTCGCCTGAAGGTTTCAGCACTGAGCAAGTCCACTCTGGATTCAGTGAGACCTAAAAATGACAATGGAAAGTTCTTGGGGGTAAAAGGGTTTATACCTAGTTTTATGTTCACGGTGGTAGGTAAAGCATTAGAACCCTGTACACCTTAGGGCAAGTCTGCAGGCAGCAAGCTGGTCTCTGCCTCCAGGTCTCTCTGCTGCCTCATAGCCTTGCAGCCCCAGAGCCCTGGGTCGAGCTCTTTCTATAGACTCAGTGATAACTTATTGCCCACACGTGTGCAAACATGCACCTGCGAGCATTGCATGTACCCAGTGGGCAAGCAGACCAGAGTCAGGTGAGAATCCTGGCCATGGAACTTCCATTTTCTCTGCACATGCAATATCATGAAATTAGGAAAACTATGAACAGAACTAAGGGAAACATATCTAAATACAGGAGCCAGATACTTTTCATGTGCTACCTCTTCTAATCCTCTTAGCAAGCTTTGGAGATAGATATTGTTTTTTTGTTGTTGTTGTTTTCTTTTTTCATTTTACTTATTAAGGTATTATTGATATACACTCTTATGAAGGTTTCACATGAAAAAACAATGTGGTTACTACATTTACCCATATTATCAAGTCCACACCCAAACCCCAATGCAGTCACTGTCCATAGTGTAGTAAGATGCCACAGATTCACTGTTTGCCTTCTCTGTGCTACACTGTTTTCCCCTTGATCCCCCACACCATGTGTACTAAACATAATACACCTCAATCCCCTTCTCCCACCCTCCCCACCTGCCCTCCCACACCCCTCCCCTTTGGTAACCACTAGTTCCTTCTTGGAGTCTCTGAGTCTTCTGCTCTTTTGTTCCTTCAGTATTGCTTCGTTGTTATACTCCACAAAGGAGGGAAATCATTTGGCACTTGTCTTTCTCCGTCTGGCTTATTTCACTGAGCATATCCTTCAGCTCCATCCATGTTGCTGCAAATGGCAGGATTTGTTTCCTTCTTATGGCTGAATAATATTCCATTGTGTATATGTACCACATCTTCTTTATCCATTCATCTACTGATGGACACTTAGGTTGCTTCCATTTCTTGGCTATTGTAAATAGTGCTGCAATAAACATAGGGGGTGCATCTGTCCTTTTCAAATTGGGCTGCTGCATTCTTAGGGTCAATTCCTAGGAGTGGAATTCCTGGGTCAAATGGTATTTCTATTTTGAGTTTTTTGAGGAACCTCCATACTGCTTTCCACAATTGTTGAACTAATTTGCAGTCCCACCAGCAGTGTAGGAGGGTTCCCTTTTCTCCACATCCTCGCCAACATTTGTTGTTTGTCTTTTGGATGGTGGCCATCCTTACTGGTGTGAGGTGATATCTCATTGTGGTTTTAATTTGCATTTCCCTGATGATTAGTGACATGGAGCATCTTTTCATGTGTCTGTTGGCCATCTGAATTTCTTCTTTGGAGAACTGTCTCTTCATATCCTCTGCCCATTTTTTAATTGGGTTATTTGCTTTTTGGGTGGAGATCGATATTGTTATTCCAGTATGTAGCTGTAATTCAAATAAAATCTCTCTGATTCAAAAATCTATACACTATGCATTCATTCTACAAATATTAATTGAACACTTAATGATGGCCACACTCTCTATTGGCTGCTAGATACCCAGTAAGTAATGCATGCAACAAATAGGTTCCCTACCCTCATTCCTTTGCTAATTAAAAAGATTAGTTGCCTTAATAGCAACTTAGAAAATCTTTCATAATTTGCTTTTATTTATATTTTAAGTGTTTATTTTACAACTTAAGAGAAAACACTTTCACTGGAATAGGCTAATATTTTTAAATTTTATATAAGAACACACTCCCTAGTTTTATTAAACTGTGTATCATTCTTAATAATATGCATTACTTTAAATATCTTTCTATAAAAATGCAAATGTTTGGTTTAAACCCAGGACTTTCAGCCTGTTAGCAGTATTTGTTTAGGAAGCAGTCATGTAACTTTCTTGTGGAATAGGCATCTGATATATTTTTCCCCCCACATTATCCTTTTTTTTTTAATCCTTACATCAACTCTAGGAAGTAAAATGTATTATTTTGTTGTACAGGATGAAAGATTACAAGCCTCAGAGAATTTAGGTAACTTGCCTGAGGACTCAGAACTAATAATCAGAGTTGTTAAATATTAGATTCCATTCTGTTCTATTCAAAATCCTTTCTACTTTATTATGATAAATTTAGAAATCCATAATTCAAGCACTTCTCTTTTAGCAACAGTAAAAATAAAAAATAGAAATCTGTTTTTTGATACATTTTGTATAATGTTTAGCAAAATGCAGGACATTAATTGATAACATATAGTTATCAATTCTCATTCCATCACGGGCTCTGTCTGTACCCATAATTGCCTTGTTGAAATTGGAAACAATTTCAGCTGAGACTCTTTTAAGATCATGCTCTAGTAAAACCATTGCAAAGTAATTATTTCCAGTCATATATGAGAAAACTGAGCCAAAAATAGGCTAAGGAAGCTTCCCAAGGTCAGAATGAGGTAGAGGGTGCCCGTTAGAACTGCTGAGTTGATGGTTACCACAAATAGATTGCAGCAGGCCTGGTTGACAAGTTGTCCTTTGAATGCAATTACTCACAGATACATCACATTTACATGTGCATAGTTACATTTTTATAAAACAAAATGATGCCAAGGTGATAGTATGTGATCAGATTATAATTCCAAATAAATCAGATGATACTTACTTAACATTTGTCTTAATATTTATCTAAGTTTATCTAGATGGTGTATTTTCTTGGAATGCATAACTTGACTCATTGATTTGATTTGTGACGCCCAGGCCAGGGAGAATATAACTATGGACTCTTTTTAATTCAGTGCCCAAAGCGGGTTTGGGGTGGGAATTGGCTCCATTATTGACTCTTACATAAACTCATCACAACTGTGTGGTCTTCATTAATTCACAAACACTTATTGAGCACCAAATGCCAAGGTTGCACTGGATGCCAAAGATGCAAAGACAGGGGCAGGGATGATCTGTGCCTTCAAGAAGCACACAGCCTAGAGAGGGCTGTGACACCTGGCATTCATATATACATCTTTCCCTAGGACTCTGAGAGCCAGGCTTGCTCTTCCTTGTCATGGTCATCTTTTATATTTCCTACTAAACTAAAGCAGAACAGAGTATAGTAACATCAAAACACCATGACCCACTGCACTTACAAAACATCAATTTTTCTAAAACTTCACTAAACCACAATCCCCAATGACCTTAACAAAACCAAGAATATTCTCATAGTGCAAGATGAAATGATAATTTTTTCTAAATTGTTAAATACCTCCCACATATGAGAATCAAATTAAATTCCATTTAATGTTCAACCAGTTGGTCATACTAAACACTTTTTTGGGCATTTAAAATAAAAAAAGAAATATTTTGCATTTTAAAAATAAGCTGAATAATATTCATTTGTGGGTCATTTTTCCTGATTATGTTGTTTTCTTCTGGTTTTCTCTTTGGCTTTCTGGGTATTGTCATGATCATACCGAGTTAATATAGACAGGATTCTTACAACAATGTCTGGCATATGGCAAATGCTAATGAGCATTACCTGTCATCATCATCACCATCATCATTATAAAAGTATTTTGGAAGCACTGAAAGAAATTCCATTGTGATTCCATTTGTCTGGAGTTTAAAGGCTCCCTAATTTATCTGTGTGTGTTTTCTTTGGAAAAAAAAATGCAAAAATAAGTATACTTAGAACATGTGAATTATAAAAACAACAACTTTACAGGAATCACAATGCTCTGATTTTAGGATCTTTCCCCTTTTCAGTTGGCTTTTGCATCCCTCTGCTGATTTGCCTGCAGAACACACTACATCCTGCTTGTGAAGCTAATAAGACAGCCTTGAAATTAGAAGAAAGACCTTTCCTTCCTGGGTGTGAAAGCCACACATCTAAGGCTGTAGGCATTTTAGATCCCACTGGCAGATGGACCAAGCAATATACCAATACCATGAGATAAATGCTTTAAACATCATTTACTCTTTCATGTAAACTCCATATAAAGTCTCATCTAAAGTCACAGTTTCCATATAAGTATTTCAATAATTCTAGGGTGTTAAAAAAGCAGTAGAAGACATGGCTGTAATACATACAACGTTTACAATCTAATGAGGAAGACAACTGAAATAAACAAGGAATAGAATCATCTTCAACCTATGCCAACCAATTACAGGTTTAGAAATGATATGGGGCAATTACTATTGAACCACTAGCTCAATAATGAATATTTATTGAATGCTTATAATATGCCAGACATTGTTCTAGATGCAAAAGGACAAAAGTGCTTGCTCTCAATAAAGTTTATATTCTTAAGGATGGAGATAATAAACATATATATATATGTGTGTGTGTGTGTGTGTGTGTGTCAAGTATGGTAGTGCTATGGAGATGAAAAAAGCAGGGTGCATGGGTAGAGGATCACTGGGGTGGGTCAGGGTTGGGGGATTCTATTTCATTCAGGGGGGCCAGAGAAACCCAGACTTTCTATGTATCATTTGAGCAGAGACCTGAAGGAAGCAAGGGAGGAGGCAGTTAGCTGAGGTAAGAGTTAACAGGCAGAGACAAGGACTAGTGTAAGACCTGGGGAGGAAGTGTGTTTGAAAGTGTACAAAGAACAACCAAGGGGCCAGTGTGGCCAAGGCCAAGTGAGCTAGGATGGGAGTGTGAGCTGATGAGGGCAGGGAGGTAACAGGGCTGGCAGGCCAGCGGAAGTCCTTTGGATCTTATTCTGAGTGAGATGGAGACTACTGGAGGGTTTGGACCCCGGAGAGACATGCCCTGACCTCTATCTGAGAAAGATCACAGTGGCTGGCTTTTCTGTGGAGAAGAGACTTTAGAAGGAAGAAGACTAGTTAGGAGGTATTTGCAATAATTCAGCCAAAACCTGATGATGGCTTGGTCCAGGATGGTAGCAAAGAAGAATGTAAAAAGGGAGGATTCTGGACATGTTTTGAAGGTATTGGCAACAGATTTGCTGATGGACTGGATGAGGGTGTGAAAAAAATGGTTGAGAGATGTTGCCATGTAATAGAGTGGTGAATCCTCATCAAATAGAGCAATGGTTTAGAAAGATTTCTGCAAAGAAATTGTGGATCAAAGGTAAGACAGAGGTAATGCAAATATAAGTGAACAATAGAGAAATGGCAAAACTGACATTTTCCCTACTCCTGTGAAACAGAAATTATCAAGAAACTATATGAAATATTTACATGTACTGTTAATAGTGAACCACATCTTGAGTAGATACTGTTCCTTTAGCTTTTTATAAAATTATAGTGTGATGCCATCATGACTAACAAAACATGCCACCATGGTTTTAGCAACAAGCATGAAGAGTTTTAGTAATATCATATTTAACTGAGACTAAAATTCTATTAAAAATAAAATTAAAGTATTTCAACAATACTCATAGCAATTGCATTTGCTATACATACCCTTTTAAAATCTAATTTTAGTGCATGCTTTGTAGTGTGCGCGTGTGCATGTGTGTGTGTGTGTGTGTGTGTGTAGGAGAGAGAGAATGAATATAATTTACAAATAAAAATACATATAAAATGCAAGCATTCTCAACTGACGGTTGGAAGTCACTATAAAATATGGAAGGTGTTGAAAACTCTAGCAAAAACATGACAAACAAAATTTTAAGATATTAGTCTGGGAGTGGAGGTTTAGTTCAAGGTGAAAGGGAGAAGCGTGAAGTTAATGGCTGGGATATTAATTCTAATTTGCAACTGTGGGATGCTTTACATTTACCAAGCGTTCCTCGCATGGGATCTGGCTCCATTCTCATGCCAACCCTGTGAAGTCAAATCAGGAAAGTGTTAACTCTTTTTCCTAAGGAATGAACTGAGACTTGGGTTGAGATACTCTGCTGAGCTCACTTGGATAGAAAGTGACAGGGCCAGGATTCATATTAGGGTTTCTGGCTCCACACTCAGTTCTGTTAAGACACTTAATAAATATATTTGATAAATTAAGTGCTTAGTCTTGGTTGAGGGTTGTACTAGATGGTATGGGAGCATCTGAGAGGCAAAGTCACTCCCTCTCTTCTCATGTAGCCTTCAGTCTGGAACTAGAGTTGTGAAATAGATGCTCTGTGAAACTGCTTCTACATCTACAAAGCAATGTACTGGTAAAAGTGAAATAATAAATTTAGCTCCCAAGGATTCAGGGGGCAAAAAGTAGAGTATTAGTCATCAGAGCAAATCAGGGTTAACAGGTGTAACAGGGCTCCTTTGATGATAAAAGGTTCCCAGCTCAACTGTCCTAAGAAGGAAATTTCACTGGCTCAAATCTGATTAACTACCAGCTATCAGGGCCCAGAAATGTCATCAGGAATCCAGCCTCTCCATCCCAACACTGTTTATCTCTGCCTTAGTTTTATCCCCAGACATGCTTTCACTAGGTGTTGGTAATCTGGCCAGAGCAGTTCCTGGCTAAATCCTACCAGCTCAGCTCTCACGGTGGAAAAGAAAGCACTTCTTTCCTGATGGTACCAGCAAAGTGGGGCTCTCCCAGGCTGGGATTTTGTGCCTGTCATTGAACCAATCATTGGCTAAGGGGTGCTGTGCTCTGGTTAGTCAGACTAGGTCATATGCCCAGTCTTGAGTAGGGGTGGGCTCAGCCTCACCAGAACAGCATGGACTGAGGAGGGAAAGGATCGGTTCCCCAGTGGAAAACAGAGGCACTGCCACTAGAAGCAAGAATAGCTGCAGGGAGTAGGGGGTGGTGCAAAACAGCAGATCATTACATCATTACACCAGGGTAAGATTCCTGAAGGAAGTAATTTTGTTCCAAAATTGGAAAGGAGTTTTTGATCTTTCAGAATTCTGGGCAAGAGTTGGTGCAGGAGATCATGATATGCAAGCATACCCTGCAGAACATTGATTTTTTTATTGAGGTATCATTGATATACAAGCTTATGAAGGTTTCACATGAGCAACATTGTGGTTACTACATTCCCCCCTATTATCAAGTCTCCACCACATACCGCATTACAGTCACTGTCCATCAGCATAGTAAGACTCTATAGAGTCACTGCTTGTCTTCTCTGTGCTATACTGCCTTCCCCATGCCCCCCCCCCACATTATGTGTGCTAATCATAATGCCCCTTAATCCCCTTCTGCCTCCCTTCCCACCCACCCTCCCCAGTCGCTTTCCCTTTGGTAATTGCTAGTCCATTCTTGGGTTCTGTGAGTCTGCTGCTGTTTTGTTGCAGAACATTGATTTGAGTTTTATACTTAACTTCTCCAGTCCTTTAAGTCTTAATGATTTCTTCATGCCAGAGCTGAGACTTATCATCTCCTTATTGGGCCTTTTCTTGTCTCCTAAAGCTAGGGTCTTCCTATCTTGGAGCCTCCAAAGAAAGCCTTTCAAACCCCTTCCAGCCACTCACTGGCCTTTTGCGGTGACTTCCCTTTAAGGTCACTTCCTTTAGTGACCTCAGCCCTCCCCACTCCCAATCCCACGGGCACCCCAATTTTTCCCCTGTCCCTTTTCAAGTTTTTATTTTCTCCTTTCAACAGAGGTTTGCAATTCTTCCTTTAAGAAACCCCCTCCATTCTCTGTTACATTTCAACAATTCTTCATCCTATGTTCTTATCCCTGCCTCCCACTGATCACATCCACGGATCCTGATCACCCTCAGTGAGACTTTCAATTTCAGAGAATGGTCACATGTTGCCAAGTCCAGCTCTAGGAAGCAGAACACACCATTTCCTGCTCCTCCAATGGGCTTTATCTCACCAGGCCTTCTCTTGTAGCTCTGAAGCAGAGATGATAAGATTCCGAGAGGAAAGCATTTACAAAGTGTGCTGAGTGCTTTGATGAAATTGATTAGGTAAATGGAAACATGTTTTTTGCAACTACTCTAGCCTGCAAGAAAAATAAGTTTATGTAAATGCAGTAACTCACCATTTAACAAGTAATTTTATATATTATTTCACAACAAAAGATTTTTTCCAGCAGTAAAAAGCCAGAATGCTTGATTTGAAATGTTTAGAAAATAAATACTGCTATATCTTTAAAGAAGTACTTTCATTATCAATGACTGAATTAAAATTTTATTTAATTTTTCTAGCTTCTCTCCTGAAAGGTTTGAAACATGCCAATATTGTGCTCCTGCATGACATAATCCACACCAAAGAGACATTTACATTCGTTTTTGAATACATGGTGAGTTGCCCCAACATTTTACAAGGGAAAAGCCTGGGCTTGTATAATGAATCTGTTAATATTTTATGGCAAGGTAAAACTTTCATTACAATGTGGAAAGTGTCATGGAAATTTTCTTTATTATGATTAGTAGAGCCTGTTGTTCTTATGCTCATTTTTTAGTTCTGCTTCTTTACCCACTATATTTGCTGTCTTTTTCCTCCTCACCAGCAATAATAAATAAGCACTTGGAGTTTGTCTCCTAAATTCAACTTTGCACTTTTTTAAAATCTGTTTTTAATCACTATCTGAGCAGAACCCAACATTTTTCATTGACATAATAAAGACATAAATCACAAGGTTTTAAAAAATTGTACACAAGCTTACTAAAGAATAACTCATTTTTGTGTTTTGAAAGGAAAAACTATTCAAATGTTAGCATAAATAAATCATAAAGTATGTGTACCTGACTTGTCTCCAAGAAGAAAAATCCCTGTGTCATTGAGTTCACTGGCAGTCCTTTAAAATGAGCATCTTTCTAAGAGCAGCCAGTTAGAAAGACACACTGTGTTTGACCTTAACAGTGAGGTCTCAAAAAACCTGTTTATGTGCCTTTGGAATCTTATTCTCAAAAGTTCTGAACTCTGTAATACCTCTGACAGTCAAGTCTCTGGTTAGCTTTGGGACACTGTCCAAGTACCACTAACATTGCTCTCTCTACCACTTTGTGTAGCACACAGACCTGGCCCAGTACATGTCTCAGCACCCAGGAGGGCTTCCCCCTCACAATGTCAGGGTGAGTATGTGGAGGATCAAGACTCTCTCCAGGCCTGCCCACAGCAGGAGAATTTTGAAACAGACTGCCATCGCGAAGCAAAGTCGCATGATACTAAATAAGAAGATGGACATCATTTGCATTCTAGAAAAATTTTTTTAAAAATAAAGACAGCTGGACTGGGATTAAAGATGGTGGCATGAGAGGTGAGACAGACACTTCCTCCTAAAACCTCATATAATATGAAAGTAAAGCTACTACAACTACTCTTGAAAGAGCAACGGGAAAGAGGACAGCAACAAACTGAATACACCTGGAGACAAGAGCAGCCCTCACAGAAAACAGTAACGTACTAAAGCTGTGGTCCTGTGGGATCCAAGCCCTTCCACCACCCCAGCTCACCAGCAGGAGGAACAGGAACAGAGCAGGGAGGGAGTGGATATGTGGGACTGCTGAATACCTAACTCTAGAGATCTGCTCTGGGAGCACAAACCTACATTTCATGGTGCTTGCATGATACTCTTGTAATTAGGGGGTTGGAAAGCTAAGACAGGCAGAATTCCTGGAGAGACTAAGATTCCAGCTGCTTGTGAAAGCAGGGATCCATACCCAGCTGCTCGGGGACAAAAGAAAGGCGGGCAGTCTGACAGACTTCCTAACAAAGAAGCCCTTAGCAAGAGGGCTGCTAAAGGGGCAAGGATTGCACAGAGCTTACTGCTCAGGAGAAAGGACAGGCAGACAAAATTGTCCAGGTGCACTCTGCCCAGCAGGTTGGGAGCTTTCATGATCTTCAAGTGCTCCAGCTCCCTGGCTGCCTACACAGCTCCAAGAACCCCTTCTGTGACAGGCAGACTAGTGCGCCTTTCTCCTGGCCAGCCCCACCGGGCTTGCAAACCAGGAAATCCTTAGGCCAGCCAGAGGGAAGATCTGTCTACAGCAACTAAAAATGCAAAGCACAGAGGCTTATACCTGTGTGCTCAGCCCACTGGTTCAGGCAGTGGAGACAGCCATAGCAGCCAGGAACCAGGAAACAGCCCTTTCCTCCCCAGAGGCACCAATACCACTCCCCTGCAATCCCGCATTGCTTCAGGGGCTGAGCAGCTCGAGACTAGAGCTTCTGGGCACTAGAGGGCGCCATACACAAATATGAAACGCCAAAGGAACCTGGTCCAGAGTAAAATTATGAATACAACTACTGAGAAAGATTTAAATGATATGTACCTTATGACTCTCCCTGAAAGGGAGTTCAAAATAAAAATCATTAACATGCTCATGGAGGTACGGAAAGATATTCAAGAACTCAGGAATGAATTCCGGTCAGAGATCCAATCATTGAAGAACACAATGGACAGTATTAAAAGCAGATTGGATACAGTGGAGGAGACAATAAATGAAATAGAAACTAGAGAAGAGGAATACAAAGAAGCTGAGGCACTGAGAGAAAAAAGGATCTCTAAAAATGAAAGAATATTGAGAGAACTGTGTGACGAATCCAAACGGAACAATATTCGCATTATAGGGGTACCAGAAGAAGAAGAGAGAGAAAAAGGGATAGAAAGTGTCTCTGAGGAGGTGATTGCTGAAAACTTCCTCAATCTGGGGAAGGAGCTAGTCTCTCAGGCCATGGAGGTGCGCAGATCTCCCAACACAAGGGACCCAAGAAAGACAACAGCAAGACATATAGTAATTAAAATGGCAAAGATCAAGGATAAGGACAGACTATTAAAAGCAGCCAGAGAAAGAAATAAGGTCACATACAAAGGAAAACCCATCAGGCTATCATCAGACTTCTCAGCAGAAACCTTACAGGCCAGAAAGGAGTGGCATGATGTATTTAATGCAATGAAGCAGAAGGGCCTTGAACCAAGATTACTTTATCCGGCAAGATTATCATTTAAATTTGAAGGAGGGATTAAACAATTCCCAGATAAGCAAAAGCTGAGAGAATTTGCCTCCCATAAACCATCTCTACAGTGTATTTTGGAGGGACTGCTATAGATGGAAGTGTTCCTACAGATTAATAGCTGTCACCAGAGGTAATAAAACCACAGTAAAGAAAACAGACGAGCTAATTACTAAGCAAATGCAAAATTAAATTAACTATCCCCAAAGTCAATCAAGGGATAGACAAACAGTACAGAATATGATACCTAATATATAAAGAATGGAGTAGAAAGAAACAGGAGGAAGGAAACAAACAAACAAACAAAAAACGAACCTTTAGATTGTGTTTGCAATAGCATATTAAGTTAGTTGTTAGACTTTTAGATAGTAGGGAAGTTAACCTTGAACCTTTGTTAACCACAAATATGAAGCTTGCAATGCCAATAAGAACATACCTATCCATAATCACCCTAAAAGTAAATGGACTGAATGCACCAGTCAAAAGATACAGAATCACTGAATGGATAAAAAAACAAGACCCATCTATATGCTGCCTTCAAGACTCTCACTTGAAACCCAAAGACACACACAGACTAAAAGTGAAGGGATGGAAAAAGATACTTCATGCAAACAACAAGGAGAAAAAAGCAGATGTTGCAGTACTTCTTTCAGACAAAATAGACTTCAAAACAAAGAAAGTAGCAAGAGATAAAGAAGGACATTACATAATGATAAAGGGGTCAGTCCAACAAGAAGATATAACCATTATAAATATATATGCACCCATCACAGAAGCGCCAGCATATGTGAAACAAATTCCAACAGAATTAAAGGAGGAAATAGACAGCAATGCATTCATTTTAGGAGACTTCAACACACCACTCACTCCAAAGGACAGATCAACCAGACAGAGAATAAGTAAAGACACAGAGGCACTGAACAACACACTAGAACAGATGGACCTAACAGACATCTACAGAATTCTGCACCCAAAAGCAGCAGGATACACATTCTTCTTAAGTGCACATGGAACATTTTCCAGAATAGACCACATACTAGGCCATAAAAAGAACCTCAGTAAAGTCAAAAATATTGAAATCCTACCAACCAACTTCTCAGATCACAAAGGTATAAAACAAGAAATAAATTTTAGAAAGAAATCAAAAAGGCTCACAAATACATGGAGACTTAACAACATACTCCTAATTAATCAATGGGTTAACGACCAAATCAAAACAGAAATCAAAGAATATATGGAGACTAATGACAACAGCAACACAAAGCCACACCTTCCGTGGGACGCAGCAAAGGCAGTTCTAAGAGGAAAGTATATTGCAAACCAGGCCTATTTAAAGAAGGAAGATCATTCCCAAATGAATAGTCTAAAGACACAATTACTGAAATTGGAGAAAGAAGAACAAATAAGGCCCAAAGTCACCAGAAGGAGGGACATAATAAAGATCAGAGAAGAAATAAATAAAATTGAGAAGAATAAAACAATAGAAAAAATCAGTGAAACAAAGTGCTGGTTCTTGGAAAAAACAAACAAAATAGATAAACCCCTAGCCAGACTTATTAAGAGAAAAGGAGACTCTACACACATAAACAGAATCAGAAATGAGAAAGGAAAAATCACGACGGACCCCATGGAAATACAAAGAATTATAAGAGATTATTATGAGAATCTATATGCTAACAAGCTGGAAAACCTAGAATAAACGGACAGCTTCTTAGAAAAATACAACCTTCCAAGACTGACCAAGCAAGAAACAGAAATACTAAACACACCAGTCACCAGCAACAAAATTGAATCGGTAATCAAAAAACTACCCAAGAACAAAACCCCCGGACCAGATGGATTTACCTCTGAATTCTACCAGACATAGAGAAAAATAACACCCATTCTCCTTAAAGTTTTCCAAAAAATAGAAGAGGAGGGAATACTTCCAAACGCATTCTATGAAGCCAGCACCACTCTAATACCAAAACCGGGCAAAGACCTCACCAAAAAAGAAAATTACAGACCAATATCCCTGATGAACGTAGATGCAAAAATACTCAACAAAATATTAGCAAACCGAATTCAAAAATACATCAAGAGGACCATACACCATGATCAAGTGGGATTCATCCCAGGGATGCAAGGATGGTACAACATTCGAAAATCCATCAACATCATCCACCACATCAACAAAAAGAAGAACAAAAACCACATGATCATCTCCATAGATGCTGAAAAAGCATTTGACAAAATTCAGCATCCATTCTGATTAAAACTCTCAACAAAATGGGTATAGACGGCAAGTACCTCAACATCATAAAGGCCATATATGACAAACCCACAGCTAACATCATACTTAACAGCGAGAAGCTGAAAGCTTTTCATCTAAGATCGGGAACAAGACAGGGATGCCCACTCTCTCCACTGTTATTCAACATAGTACTGGAGGTCCTAGCCATGGCAATCAGACAAAACAAAGACATACAAGGCATCCAGATTGGTAATGAAGAAGTCAAATTGTCACTATTTGCAGGTGACATGATACTGTACATTAAAAACCCTAAAGACTCCACTCCAAAACTACTAGAACTAATATCTGAATTCAGCAAAGTTGCAGGATACAAAATTAACACACTGAAATCTGTTGCTTTCCTATACACTAATGATGAACTAACAGAAAGAGAAATCAGAAAAACAATTCCATTCACAATTGCAGCAAAAAGAATAAAATACCTAGGAATAAACCTAACGAAGGAAGTGAAATACCTGTACTCTGAAAACTACAAGACACTCCTAAGAGAAATTAAAGAGGACACTAACAAATGGAAATGCATCCCATGCTCTTGGCTAGGAAGAATAAATATTGTCAAAATGGCTATACTACCTAAAGCAATCTACAGATTCAATGCAATCCCTATCAAACTACCAACAGCTTTCTTCAGTGAACTGGAGCAAATAATTCTAAATTTCATATGGAACCAGAAAAGACCCCGAATAGCTAAAGCAATCCTGAGAAAGAGAAATAAAACAGGGGGAATTGCGCTCCCTGACTTCAAGCTCTACTACAAAGCCACAGTAATCAAGACAATTTGGTATTGGCACAAAAACAGACCCACAGACCAGTGGAACAGAATAGAAAATCCAAACATTAACCCAAACATATACAGTCAATTAATGTTTGATAAAAGTGCCTTGGATATACAATGGAGAGATGACAGCCTCTTCAGCAGCTGGTGTTGGAAAAACTGGACAGCTACATGTAAGAGAATGAAACTGGACTACTGTCTAGCCCCATACACAAATGTAAACTCAAGGTGGATCAAAGACCTGAATGTAAGTCATGAAACCATAAAACTCTTAGAAAAAAACATAGGCAAAAATCTCTTGGACATAAACATGAGCAACTTCTTCATGAACATATCTCCCGGGCAAGGGAAACAAAAGCAAAAATGAACAAGTGGGACTATATCAAGCTGAAAAGCTTCTGTACAGCAAAGGACACCATCAGTAGAACAAAAAGACATCCTACAGTATGGGAGAATATATTCATAAAAAATGTATCTGATAAAGGGTTGACATCCAAAATATATAAAGAACTCATGCACCTTAACAAACAGAAAGCAAATAATCCAATTAAGAAATGGGCAGAGGACATGAATAGACACTTCTCCAAAGAAGAAATTCAGATGGCCAACAGGCACATGAAAAGATGCTCCACATCGCTAATCATCAGAGAAATGCAGATTAAAACCACAATGAGATATCACCTCACACCAGTGAGGATGGCCAACATCCAAAACACAAACAACAACAAATGTTGGCGAGGATGTGGAGAAAAGGGAACCCTCCTACACTGCTGGTGGGACTGCAAATTAGTTCAACCATTGTGGAAAGCAGTATGGAGGTTCCTCAAAAAACTCAAAATAGAAATACCATTTGACCCAGGAATTCCACTCCTAGGAATTTACCCTAAGAATGCAGCAGCCCAGTTTGAAAAAGACAGATGCACCCCTATGTTTATCGCAGCACTATTTACAATAGCCAAGAAATGGAAGCAACCTAAGTGTCCATCAGTAGATGAATGGATAAAGAAGATGTGGTACATATACACAATGGAATATTATTCAGCCATAAGAAGAAAACAAATCCTACCATTTGCAACAACATGGATGGAGCTAGAGGGTATTATGCTCAGTGAAATAAGCCAAGCCGAAAAAGACAAGTATCAAATGATTTCACTCATATGTGGAGTATAAGAACAAAGAAAAAATACTGAAGGAACAAAACAGCAGCAGACTCACAGAACCCAAGAACGGACTAATAGTTACCAAAGGGAAAGGGACTGGGGAAAATGGGCGGGAAGGGAGGGATAAGAGGGAAAAAGGGGCATTACGATTAGCAGATGTAATGTTGGGGGGGCACGGGGAGGGCTGTACAACTCAGAGAAGACAAGTAGTGATTCTATAGCATCTCACTACGCTGATGGACAGTGACTGTAATGGGGTTTGTGGGGGGGACCTGATGAAGGGGTAGTTTAATAATCGTAATATTGCACATGTAATTGTAAATTAATGATAATAAAATAAATTATATTAAAATATATATATTTGGTAAAGGAGCCTTGGATATACAATGGGGAGATGACAGCCTCTTCAGCAGCTGGTGTTGGAAAACTGGACAGCTACATGTAAGAGAATGAAACTGGAGTACTGTCTAGCCCCATACACACAGGTAAACTCAAGGTGGATCAAAGACCTGAATGTAAGTCATGAAATCATAAAACTCTTAGAAAAAAACATAGGCAAAAATCTCTTAGACATAAACATGAGTGACTTCTTCATGAACATATCTCCCTGGGCAAGGGAAACAAAAGCAAAAATGAACAAGTGGGACCATATCAAGCTAAAAGCTTCTCTACAGCCAAGGACACCATCAGTAGAACAAAAAGACATCCTACAGTATGGGAGAATATATTCATAAATGATGTGTCCGAAAAGGGGTTGACATCCAAAATATATAAAGAACTCATGCACCTTAACAAACAAAAAGCAAATAATCCAATTAAGAAATGGGCCGAGGACATGAATAGACACTTCTCCAAAGAAGAAATTCAGATGGCCAACAGGCACATGAAAAGATGCTCCACATCGCTAATCATCAGAGAAATGCAGATTAAAACCACAATGAGATATCACCTCACACCAGTGAGGATGGCCAACATCCAAAACACAAACAATAACAAATGTTGGCGAGGATGTGGAGAAAAGGGAACCCTCCTACACTGCTGGTGGGAATGTAAATTCGTTCACCATTGTGGAAAGCAGTATGGAGGTTCCTCAGAAAACTCAAAATAGAAATACCATTTGACCCAGGAATTCCACTCCTAGGAATTTACCCTAAGACTGCAGCAGCCCAGTTTGAAAAGACATATGCACCCCTATGTTTATCACAGCACTATTTATAATAGCCAAGAAATGGAAGCAACCTAAGTGTCCATCAGTAGATGAATAGATAAAGTAGATGTGGTACATATACACAATGGAATATTATTCAGCCGTAAGAAGAAAACAAATCCTACCATTTGCAACAACATGGATGGAGCTAGAGGATATTTTGCTCAGTGAAATAAGCCAAGCCGAGAAAGACAAGTATCAAATGATCTCACTCATATGTTGAGTATAAGAACAAAGAGAAAAAGTGAAGGAACAAAACAGCAGCAGACTCACAGAACCCAAGAACGGTCTAATAGTTACCAAAGGGAAAGGGACTGGGGAAGATGGGTGTGAAGGGAGGGATAAGAGGGAAAAAGGGGGCATTACGATTAGCAGATGTAATGTTGGGGGGGCATGGGGAGGGCTGTACAACTCAGAGAAGACAAGTAGTGATTCTATAGCATCTCACTACACTGATGGACAGTGACTCTAATGGGGTTGGTCGTGGGACCTGATGAAGGGGGTAGTTTAATAACCATAATATTGTACATGTAACTGTAGATTAATGATACCAAAATAAATTATTTAAAAAAAGGAAAAATTACCTTATTTTATATGAAAATACAGATATTTATTTTGCTTATCCTAAGTATGTCAAAGTTTGTTTGTGAACAGATAAGTCTTATGAGTCCCACGGACTATAATTAAAAGACAAAACATTTGCAGTAGGTTGGTATTGAAACCTGGTGTTCTCTTTCACAATTTTTCCTACTTAGTTCAAATGTTCAACTGTTTAGCAGGCTCAGATAACTTAATCAATGAAGCTCTTATTTTTGGCATTGTCACATTCCAAATTAAAATTACATTATATATATTTTTGGGAAACCCCCCCACCAGTACCATCTGTGAACTCAATGGTGTCATTACATCAAAGTACTGCAATTAGAACCATAGGGCAAAAAATAAAATAAAATACATAAATAAATAAAAAATAAATAAAGAGAGCTGCCCCCGCTAGATTTGGAGCAATATCTAGCCATTTTCTGGGCAGCCTAACCTTGTCACTCATTGTCCTGATGCCAATGTGTCTTTAGAAGTATAAACCAATTAAAAAGAATTGTTTAAAAGGAAAGAAGTGAAGCTAGGCCTCCATCAAATACATACCTTCTTAATGGCAGACTACTGGTCTGTGATAAAGTTTGTGTCATACCTATAGTTCCCTACGAGCATTAGCAAACAGACTGCCTTTGTTAGATCTTAATCAGTTACCATTTTACCTGATGAATCAGATCCTATATTATATATGGGACCAACTTCTGTTTTTTTCAGTCATTGGAATAGAAATAATCAACTCTTAACTAGCTGTAACTGTTACAAATTTTAGAAACCTCTTGTATTTAATACTTTTATTCCCTAAGGTTTTATTGGTATTAATTAATTGATTGACACAACATAACCATATGATATTTATTTATGATATACTCATTCATTTAACTAGCCCAGGGATTCTCAAACTTCAAGGAACAAATATTTATGCATTCATCATTCAGGAAGTATTTATTAAGTACTTAGTACTATATTAACTTGTAAGGTTTCAATAATGAATAAATTGTGTTTCTTGTTTCCAATGAGCTTAATGCCCAGTAAGATATATGGACTTAAATAGGTAATGAGAAGCGAAGTGATAAGGGCTATGGCCATGTTGACTAGGAATACTATGAAAACTCATTGCAAGGGGACTTAATCGGGTCTTGGAAGCAAGGGGGAAAAGAAAGTGTGAGGACAGGGAGTCGAGGAGAGTAAAACATTTGAAAAGAGCTAGTAGAGAATGGGAGACAGAACTCACTAGGGAAACCATGAAGGAATGGCTAGTAGTGTGTTAAGGATTCTGGGGAGGATGAAAACAATTAAATTATCTTCATGATCAGGGAATTTCTTTTTTAATGGCAGTGTCTAGTAATTCAAACAGAGTATCAGGGAAAGTAGACAGCTGGATTGTTACAGAGTTGGGGTTTTGCCAGACATGTGAGTGGAAAAGACAGTTGGGCAGAGAGTTGAGGAGATTGCCAAGAGAGAGGTTAGAGTGGTGGCCAGTGGCTTCTAGACTGAGTCTAATCTGAGGGAAGGAAGTGATGATAGGCAGGTTGCTGATAGGCAGAGAACAGAAGAGTCAAGGAACTAGAGGTGTTGATTAAAAAGAGGAACAGTTGGAGAAAGAATAATTGTGAGAAAGATGGAACATTTTCAGGCTGGAGTGACTCTCATACCAGGCACTGTGCTAAATGCTTAGAAGGATAAAAAGACATAGAAGACATGATACCTAATCTCAAGGACTTACAACCAAAATCAGGAAATAAGAAATATCACCAATACTATTAAAGGACATTTGTGGAAAATGCCAAGTAAGAAATAAGACCTAATATTGTAGACATGCAAAGAAGGAAAAGATTCCTTCTCATTTTAAGAAGTTTCATTAAGCCAGATCTTAAAAGAAACACTGCATTTCAAGAAGCTAGAATTAGAGGAAGATGTTACAGGAAGAAGGAATGTTTTCAGCACAGGTACAGAGCAGCAGAGGAGAAGATGTGCTTCAGGAAGAAGATCCTGAAGCCCCAGATTGTTAGGACTGGAGGGACTGCCATGTCTTTCAGTCTTTAGGTTCTAACCCATTAGTGGGATATGAAACAAATTTGGTGACTGGTAACCAGTACTTTAAAAACTAAAATGGGATGGATAAGGAAAGAATAGAAAATATTGGAGTATACTACACTTAGTAAGAATGTGTATTATTTTATACAACTTTTGTTCTAGTTTAAACTCTACCTATATCTCTGTATGAAAGTGAATACTGGATACATATATATTTCTTACTGTGAGTTGCAGGTTTAAAAAAAGCCTTAAAAACACTGGACTGGTCTAATTTCCTTATTTTGCAGAACTAAAATCCAAGGTTTGAGGAGACAAATATTTTGCCTAAGGTAATGTGCATCTCTGGTCCTGTTGACTTGAAATATAGAACATATTAGTGAAATGGGGTATCAAAGTCTGGGGAAATAGATAAATAGATTGCATAGGCAGCTGAGTGCCTTACCTTCCGAGAGGTGAATTTTATTCCTTAGACAGCAGAGTCATTAAAGGGGTTTGAGTTGAGAGAGAATGACATGATCAGAAGGAAATTTATGTGGTCTGTGGGATGGATGAAAGAGAGGAAGTTGGAATCAGGTATTCTAGTTAGGAGCTTATTGGTGTGGGCTAGCCCAGGGATTCTCAAACTTCAAGGAACAAAGAAATGACCTGGGGATCTGATTCAGTGAGTCTAGGGTGAGGCCTGAGCTTCAGGATTCTAATATGCTCCAAGGTGATAGAGATGCTGCTAGTTGGGGATCATACTTTGAGTAGCAAGGATCTAGGCAAAACTAATAAAGGCCTAAATGATGGTAGCGAAGATACAAATGGAAAGGAATGTGAAAAACAGAAACAAAGGACAGGTCAGCCAGGACATGGTGACTAACTGGATATGAGCAGGGAAAGAATGAAGCCAAACATCACTGATTTTGAATTTGATTGACAGAAGAATTATAGCTCTATTAGCAGAAATAAAGGAGCAGATTTGGAGAGGAAGAAGAGGGTCCTGTTTTAGACATGACGAGCTTCTAGTTGAGGTGGGAACCCAAAGGGAAATGAAATTGGAGCCAAAAGGAAGATAAGATGTAGATTTGAGGGTTATTGGTGCATGAGTTTATAGTTGAAGACGAGAGTGGATAACCAAGAGAGCAAATACATAAAGCCAAAAGGACTGGTGATAGGACTTTTGTCTTAAAGGGATGAGGAGCAGGACAGCAAGGGACAAAGGAATGCAGCTTTTAAGAACGTGGAGGATCCAGGAAAATACATTTTCATAGAAGTCAAGGGAAGGGACAGTTTCAGGGAGGGCATGGTCGAGAGGGTCATAAGCACCAGGAATATAGTTGAAAGTCATATTTACCTGCAAGGGCTTTGTGGATTTGTGAGGGATACGCTAATAAATAGAGGAATTTATTAGGGATATATGGAAGCACAAAGGAAGAAATTTTCCAGTCAAAGCAGGTGGGAGTAGGGATGACTTCCTCATGGTAGAGGCAGCAGTGAAGAGTGCTGAGATGCTGAAGTGGACACAGTCAGTCCAAGAACAGAAAATGATTCAGTAAGGCTGGAGTTTAGAATTGACAGTTGGATTAGAGATGAGCCTTGAGAGGTAAATAGGAGCCAGAGTGTGAAGGGCCCAGCTATGTCATACTGCTCCATATGAGGAACCATTAAATGGTTTTAAACCGGAGGTTATAAATTCAGTTTTTCTTTATGAAAGCTCACTCTGATGACACTGTGGTGAATAAATTGGAAAGAGGGCTAGACTTTTTTTGAAATGTTACACTCCCCTGACCTCATTCTTTCCTTTTTTTTTTTTTCATTTCCTTTAGTTATTCCCTAAGTGTGGGTGTCTGTTAGGGGTCTAGCCTTGACAGTGAGGCCAGTCAGGATGACAGTGGGGCAGATGTGAAATGATGACAGAGCGAAGTGGTTGTATATGTGATCAGTTACTGAGCCAGAATTGAGAGACTAAAGAGCCGGCAATAATTTTTCTAGCTTTGAGATGATTGTAGATGGATGATGGTGCCATTTACTCATATAGAGAAACAGAGAAATCTAAAATAGATTTTAGAGGGACATAGTGAGTTAAGTTTTGGATATGCTGAGTTTGAGGTGATTATAGGATGTCCAGGTTAACTTTAGATTATATGGATCTAAAGTTCAGGAAAGGGATCTGAGTTGGAGATAAAAATTTTTGAAGTAATCAGTATACAGTGGTTAATTGAAGCAATATCAGTGGATAAGGGAGAGTATTAGGTGATAAGAGAAGGTCAAGGATGGAGTATCAATATATTAAAGATCGGTGGAGGAAGTGGAACCTATAAAAAAACAACAGAGAGGTAAGAAAAACATTAAAAGATGGTGTGTCAAGGGGAGAGAGGGCTTCGGAAGGAAGACAGTCAACAAAGCCAAACGCTGCAAAGAGTAGGAATGAAAGGCAGCCATTGAATTTCCATTGCGACAGGCATCAGTGACCACAGTAAAAATATTATGAGTGAAGCAATCATGGCAGAAGCCATCTTATAGGGGGATGAATTTCACATTTTAGAGGATGAACAGTTCCATACAATGACCCAGTGTGTGATCACGGGAGTGAGGGGCTAAAGTGGATTGGGGAAACAGATCATTGGAGGTGAGGAGGGTAATTGGACTTGTTCACATGGGCACTGATGTCAAGGAGGCAACAGCTGTGATCCAGGTGTCCTCATCCTAAGTGAATGATGGAGAGTGATGGGGTGTGCCATGGATGACAGTGAAAAGAAGTATAGAGGAAGACAAAACTGGATGGCATGGAAGTCCAAGAGACAGGGATTTTTGCTTGAGGGTAGGGAAGCAATAGCTTTCAAGTGATATTGGGGGGTGGTGGGATGCAGCTGACCCCCATCTCACAGTGATTGAAGGTAAGACTAAGTTGTAGAAAAACTAGCATCCACTCAAGAATGTTGTGTGGAAGCAGTGAACTCAAGGTTTCACCTAAGGAAGGGAGCCAGAAGGAAATTCATTAGAGTTGGGGATGTAGAACCATGAAAAACGTTTGGGAGAGGCAGGAACGATGGATACTGGAGTAAATGAGAAGGAGCACAGAGCAGAATGGAGATGAACTTACGGGGAAAAAGGCATAGTCAGAGAGGCTTCTATTGTAAGTAGTGGTCATGGAAGAGAGGTTGGGAATCAGAGTGAGGTTAGCGTGTATCGAGTTTCTAACAGAACAAGTCCCAGGGATTCCTGAAGGACTCAGGATTTCCTGCAGGAGTTGACTGACTGATCTGATTGTGTTTTTGAGGGACTCCTAGCCCGGGTGGCACTAGCCCAGTGGAATTATTTTTTTCCCAAGACCTTCATTGTATTGGAAACATGACTAACCCCTGGGGCATATGGGAAGCCTCTCTGGAAAGAGTCACCTATGATCTGGCTTGATGTTAACTGAGAAAACATGCTCAGGTTGGGTTATATTAGTAGTGAAGCTCTGGGTATGTGAAGGAAGGATCCAGGTTGCAAAGGATTAAAGAATGAGTGGGTGGTGAAGTTTGTCAGCAGAGACTGCAGTTTTGAGAAGTGTAGCTATGAAATATCATATGAAATACATTAATACCGCAGGCTTTACCATTTACAAATGCTTGTAGACATTTGTGGAGCCAGGGAGGAAAGGAACTGAAAGCAAGAAGGTGGGAGGTGGGTGTGACTAATCAGTGAGAACAGCTTCTACTTGGGACATGAAAGCATTCAGCCTGGCCTGCTGTAAAGCTCAGTCTCTGGCGCAGCTGGCGGAAGCTTTCCTTCCCTGGCATGTTTTCTGCCTTTTCACCAGTTTCTCAGGATGGTATAGTGGAGTCAGGCAAGTCCGAGTTTGAGTCCTGGCTTTGACTCTTCCTAGACGTGTTCTTAAAGTTTCCTTGAGCCCTGTTTTTCTCACCTGTGTATTGAGGACAAGCATGTCTTCCTCACAAGGTACTTTTGAGAACTGCAAAAGGTGATAGGCGCTCAATAAGTCTTATTTTCTCTTCCCTTCTTCTATCCTTCACCTGTCACCATCTTTCTATCTTTTGTCCCTCTTTCCTTAGTACCTTCACATTGAAAAACATGTTTTTAAGCATATACTAAGACATCTTATCTTTTACCTGCAGTTTAAGTTGCTTCTTTATGTTGTCTTTCCCATGAACGTTTATGTTTAACCGTTTGGAAAATTTAAATGTCAGTATAGAAATTTTGTGTTTTGGTAGCTTAGTGGTTTAATGAATGGTGAAGTGAATACTGTGTGAATCGGAAGCACCAAAAGAGAAAGCATTGGGAAAACTCGTAGAGATAGCAAATGTTTGAAGTGGGAATCTCAAGAAATTGTTAACATTCTTTCACGGCTTGTGAAACCTGCTGTGGGCCTGCATGAAACTGACACAGCCGCGGCGGCTGTGCTGGGCAAACTTCCCAGGTTCCTGCTCCGGTCAGACCATGATGCTCATCAGCTTGGCTTCAAGGCCTCCAAGGCACTGTCAGGTCCAGCCCAGGCCACAGCACCTCTGAAGTGCCTGGTTTCCAAGGTGTGATGGAAAAGAGGATTTATCCACACAGCTTTGCATCTGCTACTTTGCCTGTGTTCCCGGAATGATGGAACAGGCCCTTCCTTTTCTAAACTGCCGTTAAATGTTCTCAGACATAGGTCTTGTAAACACTAATGTTGGTGTTTGAATTCTCAACTGCCAGTGGCCCTGGGAGAGAGCAAAAGACTCTTGGAATACTAAGCATTTTTTTTTCCCCTTAAGCTTCTCTATTGGTGGGAACCTAATATCATCTCTGGTTTCTGTACCTTATGACGACATGCAACATTTAAAAATTTGGACCCGGAATGTATTTCCCGCACCTTCTTTCTTCTGAATACTATTTATGCCTTACTCCCTTTTGATTTGGGGGGAGGATCTAATTTCTTTCCATCTCTCTCCCTCTTAATCTATACTGTATATTCCCCCAGTTTTCAACTTTGAACTTAAGACTTTAAAATAGGTTTAAAAAGATAATGGTTTCTATGGAACCACAAAAGACCCCAAATAGTCAAAGCAATCCTGAGAAGGAAGAATAAAACGGGGAATTACACTCCAGACTTCAAGCTCTACTACAAAGCCACAGTAATCAAGACAATTTGGTATTGGCACAAAAACAGACACACAGACCAGTGGAACAGAATAGAAAATCCAAACATTAACCATAACATATATGGTCAATTAATATATGATAAAGGAGCCTTGGATATACAGTGGGGAGATAACAGCCTCTTCAGCAGCTGGTGTTGGAAAAACTGGACAGCTACATGTAAGAGAATGAAACTAGTCTACTGTCTAACCCCATACACAAAAGTCAACTCAAAATGGATCAAAGACCTGAATGTAAGTCATGAAACCATAAAACTCTTAGGAAAAAACATAGGCAAAAATCTGTTGGACATAAACATGAGCGACTTCTTCATGAACATATTTCCCCAGGCAAGGGAAACAAAAGCAAAAATGAATAATTGGGACTATATCAAGCTGAAAAGCTTCTGTACAGCAAAGGACACCATCAGTAGAGCAAAAAGACATCCTACAGTATGGGAGAATATATTCATAAATGATATATCCGATAAGGGGTTGACATCCAAAATATATAAAGAACTCACGCACCTCAACAAACAAAAAGCAAATAATCCAATTAGGAAATGGGCAGAGGACATGAATAGACACTTCTCCAAAGAAGAAATTCAGATGGCCAACAGGCACATCAAAAGATGCTCCACATCACTAATCATCAGAGAAATGCAGATTAAAACCACAATGAGATATCACCTCACACCAGTGAGGATGGCCAACATCCAAAACACAAACAACAACAAATGATGGCGAGGACGTGGAGAAAAGGGAACCCTCCTACACTGCTGGTGGGAATGCAAATTAGTTCAACCATTGTGGAATGCAGTATGGAGGTTCCTCAAAAAACTCAAAATAGAAATACCATTTGACCCAGGAATTCCACTCCTAGGAATTTACCCTAAGAATGCAGCAGCCCAGTTTGAAAAGACAGATGCACCCCTATGTTTATCGCAGCACTATTTACAATAGCCAAGAAATGGAAGCAACCTAAGTGTCCATCAGTAGATGAATGGATAAAGAAGAATTGGTACATATACACAATGGAATATTATTCAGCCATAAGAAGAAAACAAATCCTACCATTTGCAACAACATGGATGGAGCTAGAGGGTATTATGCTCAGTGAAATAAGCCAAGCGAAAAAGACAAGTATCAAATGATTTCACTCATATGTGGAGCATAAGAGCAAAGAAAAAAAAAACTGAAAGAAAAAAACAGCAGCAGACTCACAGAACCCAAGAACGAATTAATAGTTACCAAAGGGAAAGGGACTGGGGAAGGTGGGAGGGAAGTGAGGGCCAAGGGGGAAAAAGGGGCATTACGATTAGCAGACGTAATGTTGCGGGGGCACGGGGAGGGCTGTACAACTCAGAGAAGACAAGTAGTGATTCTATAGCATCTCACTATGCTTATGGACAGTGACTGTAATGGGGTTGGTGGGGGGTACCTGATGAAGGGGTAGTTTAATAACCATAATATTGCACATGTAATTGTAGATTAATGATACCAAAATAAATAAATAAATAAAAAGATAATGGTTTCTTTATTTCCTAAAGCCACCTAAGAATATATTGCTCTGTCTGGTCTACTTGTGTTGTTTTTAAGGGGCTTCATATCAGAGACTGGAATACTTAAGAAGTTGTGAACCTTAAAATGTCATTTCCAGGTCAACTTTGATCTTATATGCCAAGTTCATTGGTGGGAAAGAAAAATTAAATCTTTCACATCTAAATCAGTAACTAGTGTTCGAAAAGAAACTTCAAAGTCTCCCTTTAGATTTTTGAGGAAGGATAATTTCTTCAGTATCAAAGAAAGAGAGGTCAGGAGAAGCCAGAGTCCCTTTATTTAGGACATGGTCTACTTACTTGACTTTCCTTGTCCTTTTTCCCCCTCTGAATGTAAAATCTTCATTGTTTTTTTGTCCCTTAAGGGACACTTGTAGTATAGTCTTTCAGATGGCTGTTTCTGATTTAGAGGAGAAATCAACCCATAGTGGTCCAAATCTGCTTAGATAAAGTGTTCATTCCTTCTATCTTTTCATGTTTCAACTTTTGCGGGGCCTGGCATACATCCACCACCACCATGTTCTCCACAGGGACCTGAAACCTCAGAACCTACTCATCAGTCAGCTGGGAGAGCTCAAACTGGCTGATTTTGGTGAGTTTCCCCTTGAGTCTCTTTCCGGGCTGTGAACAATGATGCTTTTGTGTGCAGACGTTTAAAGCATTGGCTAATGCTGGCCTTTCAAAAGTGGAGGCAGGGAACATGATGCTCTGTGAGGTGTCAAACAACCATATAGGAAGTGTGAGGCAAGAAACAGGGTGAGACTGGTAGCTTCTTAGAATTCTGCCAAGCCCCAGTCTAGTCAGATACCACACCTTGGGCGCCCCTACTACTCCGCTGCGGAGTGAACTGTACCTAGTAGGTTTCTCTACATCTAAGTGGATGTACCAATTCTATCAGAACAGATCAAGGGCATCCCAGGAAGACTGGATATAGACATTAACTCCAGATTGTAGGTTGGATTCCTGCTCACCCACGTATCTACAGAGGCATGACCATATGGGTACCTGAAGTTTTTATTCCTATCAAAGCGATGTAGATTTCTCCTGAGTACCACTGTATCTTTCATTTTAGCCCTTACATAGTTTATGATTATATGCACACATGTGGATTTGCATGGTGATTTTGTCTCCTTCACTAGGCTGTAAGCATTAGGAAGGCGGCCTGCATCCGTTTTTGCTGATCATTGTATCCCTGTGTGCCTGGCACAGTAAGTGCTCAATCAATACTTGTTGAAAAAACTGGTTCTGTGCTAGCCGAGGAACCACTCTTCTCTGGCGATGCCACATGGTTCTGTAGTGGCAGTACTTTACTCTGAAACAGGAACTTTCACCTGGACGTGTAAGCATTTAACAGACGCTCATTTATCAATTTGCCACAGCAAAGAACTCATCTATTGAGGGTTTTTTCCAGTTGTAGATCATGTGATTCTATGAGATAAGGAGCTGACTGACGACAGAAATCTCATTTTGCAGAGGAGCCCTGGAGAGTGACTTGTCTCAAGTCCTACCAAACTAATTTGGATCAGCAGTCCCCATCCTTCACTCCTGGGGATTCCTGGACTGTAAAAATGGAGGGCAGGTGACCATATTAGTTGTGAACTGAGTTCCATTGCTGTTATAGAGACCCAAAATTACAGATGTGTAGACACCCTAGAAGCTTAACTTTCTCTTGCATAGCAGTCTGGCCTAAGCAGTCAGGGCTTGTATGGCGGCCCCGTGGTGTCCTGGCCCAGGCTTCTTCTGCCACGGGGCCCCACGGTCCCTAAGTCATTGCCCCAACTGCATATTCAAGATGGTTGCTGCCTCCTTCTCTTGACAGCCGGGAGGAAGGAGAAAAGGCAAGAATGCTTAATCCCTCCACGAAGGGCATGATCTAGAAGTTCACACATCACTTCTGTTCATATTGCAAAGGCAAGAATTTAGTCACCTCATTATCCTTAGGTGCCAAGAAGGCCACATCTAGCTCAAAGTAAGCTAAACTTTGAGAAATTCACTTGACAGAGAGGTACACAAGGATCAAGATAGTTGAGTAGCTCTGTTAACAGCGCCCGAAATGTGCTATTATTTTAATAAAATGTATTTACTAATTATACCCCCTTTGGTAGAATACTTCACAGTGGCTCTTCAGGAAGTCCCAGGATAATGAATTCTGTACTTTTCCTCTTTGGTCATGTCTTGCTTGGGCCAAATCCATTCCCAGCCAGACCTACTCTTCAGAAGTAGTAACTCTGTGGTACCACCCTCCTGATGCCTTGCTGGGAGCCACTGAATACTCCTCTGAACTGGACATATGGTAAGAGCTAGTGACAGGAAAATGTGACTCATCCTACCCATGAGGATTGCCTTATCATTTGTGATATGTTTTAATAATAATCCTAATAATGGCAATCACATTTATCTATGGAAACATAAAGTGCTTTCAAATACATATTTCATCTGACTTTTGAAATCATTCTGTGTATTTTTACAGTTAAAGAAACTGAGACTTGGAGAGATCTTGCCCAAGTAATCTTCTGAATCAGCTTTTTACCATGCCTCTCCTCCTAATTCTTCTCTCCAATCCTTTGTCTTTTCCGCTTGTTCTTAGAGAAACACACATACACTCTTAAACTGCACACACATACACACACACATTGTTTGCACACTCATGCTCATGCATGCCCAAATACAGTTCAGGGCTTGGTGAAAAAAGTATAAAGACCAAGATTCAGTAGGCCTGATTTTCATGCCAATTCTATTTCTAATCAGTTACTCTGGATTTTGTTATCTGGAGAGGTCCCGTATTGTCTCTGTTTCTCGGTTTTTAAAGTGAGGATAATAAACTCTCCTCGTGAGAGGTTAAATGGAATTATAGTGCAAGTAAGGAACCAAGTAGATGCTATAAAGCAGGACCACATCACTGGGAAAGTGCTTGGATTATCAGAGTGCAGTAGTGAATATGAGATCACTCATCCTCCTAGAGCTGTTGTGTTCTGTTATGTGGATCTTAGTTCTGGAAAAATCCAGTCATTTGGGGGCCACAGTTATATGTGTGGTGATTTTATAGTCTTAGCCACCTCCCTAAAGGTAGCAAAATGTGTGGACTTTGCAATTGTTTGAAACTTCTTATATAAACATAAGGCCCTGTTTCTAAAAAATTAATAACAGATTAAAAAAATTAAAATTACCTACGTGTCCATCAATAGATGAATGGATAAAGATGTGGTACATATATACAATGGAATATTATTTGGCCATAAGAAGAAAACAAATCCTACCATTTGCAACAACATGGATGGAGCTAGAGGGTATTATGCTCAGTGAAATAAGCCAGGCAGAGAAAGACAAGTATCAGATGATTTCACTGATCTGTGGAGTATAAGAACAAAGAAAAAATTGAAGGAACAAAACAGCAGCAGACTCACAGACTCCAAGAAGGGACTAGCAGTTACCAAAGGGAAGGGGGGTGGGGAGGATGGGTGGGGAGGGAAGGAGAAGGGGATTAAAGGGCATTACGGTTAGCACACATAATGTAGGGGAGCACGGGGAAGGCATTATAGCACACAGAAGACAAGTAGTGACTCTATAGCATCTTACTACGCTGATGGACAGTGACTGCAATGGGATGTGGGTAGGGGGGACTTGATAATAGAGGTGAATGTAGTAACCACAGTGTTGCTCATGTGAAACTTTCATAAAATTGTACATCAATGATACCTGGATAAAAATAAATAAATAAATAAATAAAAATAGATTCAGAGAAAAAAATTTTTAATTACAAGGCTAAACTAAGCTTTTGGATTTCCCAAAGAATTGAGAAAAGTTGCAGAAATGTTCCTTCAGTATGTCTGGAGTCTTTGATTTCCCAGTACCCTGTACCATTTCTAGAAATATCACTGCTAGTCAAAACCTTCCTGAAACTGTCAGCTCTTATTGCTCGACACTGTCACTTCAAAGGCCTTTGCAGGCTCTGGCTTTCTCAGCCCTTAATGATCACTTCCTGGCTGTGCTTCACAGAGTGAAACCTCTGTTCACCACTTTTCAACTTTGTTTTATTATGGAACATTTAAAACATTCAAAAAATATGTAACATATATATACATCAATGGCTCTCAACTGGGGTTAATTTTACTCTCCAGGGACATTTGGCAATATCTGGAGAGCTCTTTTAATGTCACAGCTAGGTCGGGGTGCTGGCACCTAGTGGGTAGAGGCCAGGGATGCTACTAAATGTCCCATAATGCATAGGGCAAACCCCCTCCCCCCAGCAAAGATTTATCCAGCCCAAATGTCAATAGTGTCAATATTGACAAATCTGATGTGATTAAGAAGCACCGTAAAGTGAATTCCATGAACCCATTACCCAATATAATAACTAGAACATAATCAATACTCTCATATCTATGTGTGTCCCTTTCTCGTCAAACTGTCCCTCCACCAGAGGAGCTTCTACACTGAATTTTTTTTTCTTGTCATCATTCCTTCACCCCCTTAAAAAATAGTATTTTTACATATTTTATAAAATCTAAAAAATACTCTTTAGTTTTACCTGCTTTAAATTTTTTATGAAAATGATACTATACTATTTTTACTTTTCTGTGCTTTGCTTTTTTTAATTCAGTATACTTGTAAGATTCATTCATGTTGACCTATGCAGCCACATTTTATTTCCTGTTGATGAGCTTTTCAATTATTTAGTTTGTTTTGTTTTGTTTGTTTTTGCTGTTATGAATATCCTTGGTATATTATTGGTTTGTAGGCATTTTATATTCTGGATACAAATCTCTTATCAGTTATGTGTGTTACAAGTAACCTCCCCCAGTTCATGGCTTCTGTTTTTGTATCTTTACATTGTCTTTTTGAATAACAGTTCTCAATTTTAATATTGCTGACCTTACCAATCTTTTCTGTTATGGTTAGTCCTTTTGTTTCTTCTTTAAAAAATACTTTCTGCCCTGAGGTCGGAATGACATTGTCCAATACATTCTTTTAAAAACTGTAAAGTTTTTCTTTTCTCTTTAAATCCTTACTATATTGGAAATTGACTTTTGCCTATGCCACCAATTGCCTCACCCTCATTTCCTCAGTAATCTGCCCTATTAGATCTCCCACATACCAAGTTTCTATAAATGCATAGGTTTGTTTCTGGGCTCTCTGTTCTGTTCCACTGTGGTCAATTTCTCTGTCCCTGTACCAATGCCCCACTGTATTAATTTCTATAGCTTTATAGTAATACCTGATATCTGATAGGATAAGTCTCCTCACTGACCTCATCTTCCTCAGTAGTGTCTTGGCTATTTTTTTCCTTTAACTTTTCATATAAATTTTAGATTTAGAGTTTCAAGTTTCATAAAAAATCCAAGTGGGCTTTGCATTGGAAATACATTGAAATCATAGAACACATTGAGGATAATTAACACCTTTGTAATACATTGATATCATAGAACACGTTGAGGATAATTAACACCTTTATAATAGTGTCTTTCAATTTTTTAGACAGGGTGTATCTCTTCATCTGTTTACTTGGTCTTTAATGCCTATTCGTAAAGTTTTATGGTTTTCTCTCTAAGCTCTTACATATCTAGAGCAAAAGTCTTTGTAAGTCTATTTTTCTTATTTCTTGTTTCTTTTGGTTCTTGAATATGGTATCTTTTTTCCATGCATGTTGAATTGTTTTTGACAGTGATATGCTAATTTTCCTTAGAATTTCATTTGTGGGAGACTTTTTTTTTGAGGCCTTGAATGAGGTGAGTGCCCTTAGAGAAGATTTGCATTTGATTTTGTTAGATGCATTAAAAAAAAAGAAATTTATTGTTGTATTTTATGTAAGTGTTGATCTACTATTCAGATCTTAGATTTCTTTTTTTTCTCATTTTAACAGCTTTATTGAGATACAATTAACATGCCATACAATTCATTGACTAAAGTGTACAATTCAGTGTTTTTACTCTATTCAGAGAGTTTTGTGGCCATAACCACAACCGAATTTTAGAACTTTCTCATCCCACAAAAAAGAAACCAATAGCCATTAGTGGTAACTCCCTGTTCCCTGTACCTGCTCCCTAGCCCCAGGCAACCACTGATCTGCTTTCTGTCTATAGATTTGCCTCCTCTAGACATCTCATATAAATGAAATCTTACTATATGGAAACTTCTATGTCTGCCTTTGTTTGCTGAGCACGTTTTCCAGGTTTACCCATGTTGCGGTATGTGTCAGTGCTGCATTCCTTTTCATGGCTAATTAGTATTCCATTGTATAGAATATTTTGGAAGACAATACTTTGATTATCCAGTTGTCAGTTGGTGGACCATCCTCAGCTCCCCCTTTTTAATGTAATTTATTAATTGACATTAGAGCATCATTTATCTTTTTAAATGCCATTATTTCCCACATTCAGGATCTGGTGTCATTTCACACATTCTTCTGTTCCTTGCATTTCCTATAAACTGGTATATCTAGAGGCTTTTTTAGATCCAGTTGTAGCCCTGTTGGCAAGACTGCTGCAGAGAGGTGCCATGTACTGCATGCTGTGTCACATCAGGGGGAAGAGATCTGGTTGCCTGCCTTTTGGTGGTCACTAGCCCTATTCTTTTTTTTTAATGATTTATTTTGGTATCATTAATCTACAATTACATGTGCAATATTATGGTTATTAAACTACCCCCTTCATCAGGTCCCCCCCACCAACCCCATTACAGTCAATGTCCACCAGCGTAGTGAGATGCTGTAGAATCACTACTTGTCTTCTCTGAGTTGTACAGCCCTCCCCGCACCCCCCCAAACATTACATCTGCTAATCGTAATGCCCCTTTTTCCCCCTTGTCCCTCCCTTCCCATCCATCCTCCCCAGTTACTTTCCCTTTGGTAACTATTAGTCCATTCCTGGGTTCTGTGAGTCTGCTGCTGTTTTTTTCTCTCAGTTTTTTTTTCTTTGCTCTTATGCTCCACATATGAGTGAAATCATTTGATACTTGTCTTTTTCGGCTTGGCTTATTTCACTGAGCATAATACCCTCTAGCTCCATCCATGTTGTTGCAAATGGTAGGATTTGTTTTCTTCTTATGGTTGAATAATATTCCATTGTGTATATGTACCAATTCTTCTTTATCCATTCATCTACTGATGGACACTTAGGTTGCTTCCATTTCTTGGCTATTGTAAATAGTGCTGCGATAAACATAGGGGTGCATCTGTCTTTTTCAAATTGGGCTGCTGCATTCTTAGGGTAAATTCCTAGGAGTGGAATTCCTGGGTCAAATGGTATTTCTATTTTGAGTTTTTTGAGGAACCTCCATACTGCATTCCACAATGGTTGAACTAATCTGCATTCCCACCAGCAGTGTAGGAGGGTTCCCTTTTCTCCACGTCCTTGCCATCATTTGTTGTTGTTTGTGTTTTGGATGTTGGCCATCCTCACTGGTGTGAGGTGATATCTCATTGTGGTTTTAATCTGCATTTCTCTGATGATTAGTGATGTGGAGCATCTTCTGATGTGCCTGTTGGCCATCTGAATTTCTTCTTTGGAGAAGTGTCTATTCATGTCCTCTGCCCATTTCCTAATTGGATTATTTGCTTTTTGTTTGTTAAGGTGTGTGAGTTCTTTATATATTTTGGATGTCAACCCCTTATCAGACACGTCATTTATGAATATATTCTCCCATACTGTAGGATCTCTTTGTTCTACTGATGGTGTCCTTTGCTGTACAGAAGCTTTTCAGCTTGATATGGTCCCACTTGTTCATTTTTGCTTTTGTTTCCCTTGCCCGGGGAGATATGTTCATGAAGAAGTCGCTCATGTTTATGTCCAAAATATATTTGCCTATGTTTTTTTCTAAGAGTTTTATGGTTTCATGACTTACATTCAGGTCTTTGATCCATTTTGAGTTGACTTCTGTGTATGGGGTTAGACAGTAGTCCAGTTTCATTCTCTTACATGTAGCTGTCCAGTTTTTTGAACACCAGCTGCTGAGGAGGCTGTCATCTCCCCATTGTATATCCAAGGCTCCTTTATCAAATATTAATTGACTGTATATGTTTGAGTTAATGTTTGGATCTTCTATTCTGTTCCACTGGTCTGTGGGTCTGTTTTTGTGCCAATACCAAATTGTCCTGATTACTGTGGCTTTGTAGTAGAGCTTGAAGTCAGGGAGTGTAATTCCCCCTGTTTTATTCCTCCTTCTCAGGATTGATTTGGCTATTCAGGGTCTTGTGGTTCCATATGAATTTTGGAGTTATTTGTTCCAGTACATTGAAGACAGCTGTTGGTAGTTTGATAGGGATTGCGTTGAATCTGTAGATTGCTTTAGGTAGTATAGCCATTTTGACAATATTTATTCTTCCTAGCCAAGAGCATGGGATGCATTTCCATTTGTTAGTGTCCTCTTTAATTTCTCTTAGGAGTGTCTTGTAGTTTTCAGAGTATAAGTCTCTCACTTCCTTTGTTAGGTTTATTCCTAGGTATTTTATTCTTTTAATGCAATTGTGAATGGAATTGTTTTTCTGATTTCTCTTTCTGTTAGTTCATTGTTAGTGTATAGGAAACCAACAGATTTCTCTGTGTTAATTTTGTATCCTGCTACTTTGCTGAATTCAGATATTAGTTCTAGTATTTTTGGAGTGGAGTCTTTAGGGTTTTTTATGTACAGTATCATGTCACCTGCAAATAATGACAATTTGACTTCTTCTTTACCAATCTGGATGCCTTGTATGTCTTTGTTTTGTCTGATTGCCATGGCTAGGACCTCCAGTACTATGTT
Organism: Smutsia gigantea; assembly: GCA_032199065.1. Lineage (NCBI taxonomy): Eukaryota > Metazoa > Chordata > Mammalia > Pholidota > Manidae > Smutsia > Smutsia gigantea. The sequence continues at coordinate 117,677 of JAVSCE010011327.1, forward strand.
GAATAACAGTGGAGAGAGTGGGCATCCCTGTCTTGTTCCTGATCTTAGATGAAAAGCTTTCAGCTTCTCGCTGTTAAGTATGATGTTAGCTGTGGGTTTGTCATATATGGATTAATGATGTTGAGGTACTTGCCCTCTAAACCCATTTTGTTGAGAGTTTTAATCAGGAATGGATGCTGAATTTTGTCAAATGCTTTTTCAGCATCTATGGAGATGATCATGTGGTTTTTGTTCTTCTTTTTGTTGATGTGGTGGATGATGTTGGTGGATTTTCGAATGTTGTACCATCCTTGCATCCCTGGGATGAATCCCACTTAATCATGGTGTATGATACTCTTGATGTATTTTTGAATTCGGTTTGCTAATATTTTGTTGAGTATTTTTGCATCTACGTTCATCAGGGATATTGGTCTGTAATTTTCTTTTTTGGTGAGGTATTTGCCCGGTTTTGGTATTAGAGTCATGCTGGCTTCATAGAATGAGTTTGGAAGTATTCAATCCCCTTTATTTTTTGGAAAACTTTAAGGAGAATCGGTGTTATTTCTTCTCTGTATGTCTGGAAGAATTCAGAGGTAAATCCATCTGGTCCGGGGTTTTGTTCTTAGCTAGTTTTTTGATTACTGATTCAATTTTGTTGCTGGTGATTGGTCTGTTTAGTTTTTCTGTTTCTTGCTTGGTCAGTCTTGGAAGGTTGTATTTTTCTAGGAAGGTGTCCATTTCTTCTAGGTTTTCCAGCTTGTTGGCATATAGATTCTCGTAATATTCTCTCATAACTCTTTGTATTTCTGTGGGGTCCATCGTGATTTTTCCTTTCTCTTTTCTGATTCTGTTTATGTGTGTAGATTCTCTTTTTCTCTTAATGAGTCTGGCTAGTGGTTTATCTATTTTATTTATTTTTTCAAAAAACCAGCTCTTGGTTTCCTTGATTTTTTCTATTGTTTTATTTTTCTCAATTTTATTTCTTTCTTCTCTGATCTTTATTATGTCCCTCCTTCTGGTGACTTTGGGCCTCATTTGTTCTTCTTTTTCCAATTTCAGTAATTGTGTCTTTAGACTTTTCATTTCGGAATGTTCTTCCTTCTTTCAGTAGGCCTGGATTGCAATATACTTTCCTCTTAGAACTGCCTTTGCTGCGTCCCACAGAAGTTATGGCTTTGTGTTGTTGTTGTCATTAGTCTCCATATATTCTTTGATTTCTGTTTTGATTTGGTCGTTAACCCATTGATTAATTAGGAGCATGTTGTTAAGTCTCCATGTATTTGTGAGCCTTTTTGTTTTCTTTCTAAAATTTATTTCTAGTTTTATACCTTTGTGATCTGAGAAGTTGGTGGTAGGATTTCAGTATTTTTGAATTTACTAAGGTTCTTTTTGTGGCCTAGCATGTGGTCTACTCTGGAAAATGTTCCATGTGCACTTGAGAAGAATGTGTATCCTGTTGCTTTTGTGTGTAGAGTTCTGTAGATGTCTGTTAGGTCCATCTGTTCTAGTGTGTTGTTCAGTGCCTCTGGGTCTTTACTTATTCTCTGTTTAGTTGATCTGTCCTCTGGAGTGAGTGGTGTGTTGAAGTCTACTAAAATGAATGCATTGTTGTCTATTTCCTCCTTTAATTCTGTTAGTATTTGTTTCACATATGCTGGCGCTCCTGTGTTGGGTGCATATATATTTATAATGGTTATATTTTTTCTGATACAAGTACTGCAACACCTGCTTTTTTCTCTTTGTTGTTTGCATGAAATATCTTTTTCCATCCCTTCACTTTTAGTCTGTGTATATCTTTGGGTTTGAAGTGAGTCTCTTGTAAGCAGCATATAGATGGGTCTTGCTTTTTTTTTTTTTTTTTTACTCTGTGTCTTTTGATTGGTGCATTCAGTCCATTTACATTTAGGGTGATTATTGATAGATATGTACTTATTGCCATTGCTGGCTTTAGATTCATGGTTACCAAAGGTTCAAGGGTTGCTTCTTTACTATCTAACAATCTAACTTAACTTTCTTGTTAAGTTATTGTAAACACCGTCTGATGTTTTTTTGTTTCTCTACCTTCTTATTCTTTCTCCTCCATTCTTTATATACTAGATGTTTTATTCTTTGCTTTTAGTTAGTATTTGGATGGTCTGCTTTCTTGCTATGATTTTGTTTTCTCTGGTGACGTCTTTTTAGCCTTAGGTGTACTTCCCTCTAGAGCAATCCATTTAAGATATCCTGTAGTGGTGGTTTATGAGAGGCAAACTCTCTCAACTTTCGTTTGTCTGGAAATTGTTTAATCCCTCCATCATATTTAAATGATAATCGTGCTGGATACAATATTCTTGGGTCAAGCCCCTTCTGTTTCATAACGTTAAATATATCGTGCCATTCTCTTCTGGCGTGTACGGTTTCTGTTGAGAAGTCTGATGATAGTCTGATGGGTTTTCCTTTGTAGGTGATCTTTTTTCTCTCTCTGGCTGCCTTTAATACTGTGTCTTTATCTTTGATCTTTGCCATTTTAATTATTATATGTCTTGGTGTTGTCTTCTTTGGGTCCCTTGTGTTCGGAGATCTGTGGGCTTCCGTGGACTGCAAGACTATTTCCTTCCCCAGCGTGCGAAAGTTTTCCGCAATTATTTCTTCAAAGATATTTTCTATCCTTTTTTCTCTCTCTTCTTCCTCTGGTATTCCTATAATGCGAATATTGTTCCGCTTGGATTGGTCACACAGTTCTCTTAATATTCTTTCATTCCTAGTGATCCTTTTGTCTCTCTCTACCTCAGCTTCTCTGTATTCCTGTTCTCTGATTTCTTTTCCATTAACAGTGTCTTGCATCTCTTCTAGTCTGCTGTTAAGCTGGTCGATCGCTTGTCTGATTTCTGCATTGTCTTTCCTCACTTTCCTCACTTCCTCCCTTAGCTCTTGCACATTTCCCTGTAGATCCATCAGCATGGTTATGACTTTTGTTCTGAATTCTTTTTCAGTAAGACTGTGCATTTCCATCCCTTTGGGCTCCCTCTCTGGGATTGTCTGGTTGATCTTAGTCTGGACCATATTCCTCTGTCTTTTCATGACTATAGAAGTGGTCGCTGGTAGTTGCCACGTATGTCAGCGGGGCTCTTTAAGACTTTTAAAAGAAGAAGAGAAAAAAAAAAGAGAAAGAAAGATAAAGAAGAAAAAAAGAAAGAAAAGAAAAAACAAAACAAAACAAACAAAAAAATGCCCACCAGGAGTAGATTCTGTGTGGATGCTGTAGGTGGTACAGTTGCTCCACTATTCTGCAGCCATGGCTTCACTGCTCCACAGGTCTCTTTATAGCTCTGGCTGGGGTGGGAACGAATGGGAGGCTGTTGATCTTTGTGGGAAGTCTAAGTGCAGCCACCCTTTCCCAGTCACCAGCAAAGGGGTCCGAAACTCCCCAGGACTCCCAGCCTGCTGGGCTGAGTGTGCCGGGCCAATCCAGCTCCTCTGCTGTGCTCCTGTCTCTTTAAGACTGCTGAAAAAAGCGCACACTTTTCTTTTTTTTTTTCTGTCCTTCCCGGGAGCCAGCTGCAAGCACCCTGTTGCGTTCCCCGCTCAGATCCTGCACCCTCTGTCTCTCCAATCTCCGCTACACTGCACGATGTGTGTCAGCACTCCCCACGCAGATCACCGGGGCTGGTTATTTCATGGGGTGTACTTCCACTCCCTCCCGTCTCTGAATCCTCTCCTCCCGCCGTTGCGCTGGGGTGGATGAGTGCTCGGGTACCGCTGGGTCGCTGTTCCGTATCTTACCCGCCTCGCGGGGTGCCGAGTCCTCTCGGGTGTAGCTGCACGCTGTGCGCTTTCCTGTGTATTCTGGTCTCTCTTTTAGGAATAGTTGTATTTGCTGTATTTTCATAGATATATATAGTCTTGGGAGGAGATATCTGCCGCCCTGCTCACGCCACCATCTTCCCGGAAGTCCAGATCTTAGATTTCTTAATGTCATTCCCTACTAAAAAGAACTAGGACTTTTTGGAGAAATGGCCAATTCTCAGGCTGGGGCAGGGAAATTATAAGATAAGCCAGGAATACCTTCTTAAGCAGAACAATTTTTGTAAAATGATCAAAAAATGATGAGAGTAGGTCAAAAGGGTAGGGGAAACAGCTGGAAGAGATTCCCACTGGCCAAAGCTAGTACAATTTGAGCATCAAAGTAAATAATGAAAGTAATGGATTATAACCCACTGAATAAAGTAAGAACACGTAAGTTAATACTAAAGATAGATAGCTAAATGGATAGACAGATAAGAGGGATGCTCCCCTTCCAGTAGAATGCCAACTAATACCTTGGAGAAGAAATGATAGAGTTAGAAAACCACTCTTTTGCAATATAGCAATGATTGGATCTAACAAGAACCATCAGTGCTAAACTAGAGAGGAAATGTTATGAGGAATAAGATATTTACATGGTCTCAAAGTACTTCTCCACAAATTACTTGTTAATTACCAAGGAAGGAAATAGTAACTTTATAGTAGAGACACTTGGCAGGCACTGCCTTAACCAAGTGAGGAGAGTTAGTATTATCAATAATGGAACTAACTGACATCATGTGTCTCCTAATAGATTGCACTGAGAAGGATACAATATCACTTATATGGTTTTCCTGCAAAAAACAAAAAAGGAAAACCCCTGAATCAAATGATAAACTCACTTTGAGGGATATTCTACAATGTAACTAGCCTGTACTTTTTAAAAGGCTTGTAGGGGAGGAAAATTTTCCTTTATCCTCTTAGGTTTAGTGAATGGGCCTGTGAAATAAACTGACAAAAGAAAGGTTAACAGAAGAAAAACAGACAAATTTTATTTGATGTTAAAAATCTTATGTGACATGAGGTAGCTTCATGGAAAGAAGAGAAAACCCCCAAAGCAGCAGCTAGGCTTGGAGGCTTTTATACCATTCTGACAAAGAATGATAAATCTGTAGAGAGGTGACAAGGAAAGGAAAGGAGTTTCTGGACTCTTTAGGGGCGGTAAATTGTGGGAAGGTGAGTATATGGGGGATCCTAATGGTAAATAGGGGTACCTTAGCAAGGCTTATTTATGTAGATTCTTCTTGGTGCCATCTCTGTCTCTGCTAAGGTTGTCCACCTCTCCTCATATGGCAGGGTGAGGGGGGCATCGTCACAAGGGGAACTTATACCATCTTTCAGGTAGATGGGAAAGGCAGAGAGCTTGTCCTGTATTTGTTTGCTTTTTGTCAATTGTGTTCAGGTTGAACTAATCCTTATACCATAGTGACTTATTTTGGGGTAGCATATTTTGATCCCCAATAGGGCCACGGTTTTGAAAGACAAAGAAGGACTGAGAAAACATTCCAGATTAGAGACTAGAGAGACTAAATGCAATGCATGGTCCTAGATTTGATCCTGGGGAAAATACTATTAAAGAACACTACTGGGAGAAGAGGTGAAATTTAAATATGGACTGTGGGTTAGATAGTAATATTGGATAAATGTTAAATATCCTGATTTTGATAATTTTCTGTTGCTATGTAAGAGAATGCTTTTGTTCTTAGAAAATACATATGGAAGTACTTAGGGGTGAAGTCATACTTAGTAGGGGTGAAGTCATGATCTGCAACTTATTCTCCACTGCTTCAGAAAAAATAGATAGATAGATAATAGACATATAGATAATGATAGATAGATACAGAGAACATAATGAACTGAAACAGGCAAAACATTGGCAACTGGTGAATCTGTTTGAAGGGTATTAGAGAGTTCTTTCTACTACTATTCTTGCAACTTTTCTTTAAGTTTGAAATTTTTTCAAAATTAAAAATTACCCCCCCCCCCAAATTGAGAAAAACCTGGTGTTTCACCAAAGATAGTCTAAAAATCACTGGCTTAGAATGTGATCATTGTTTGCAATTATTTCCCAAGTGTTTGAAAAGAATGCGTATTCCCAAATTGTGCATCTTCCAATGATGAACTATGTCTTTCATCAGCCCTTTTCTTTTTGAATGTTGCCTCTCTTCCATTCTCTTTTTCTAGAACTCCAGTGAAAGATTATTAGACCATATTTTTCTATTAATCACAGTTCTTATTCTCTCCTTTATATTTTCTGTCTCCTTAACTTTCTCTACTGCATTCTGGGTAATTCTTTCAGCTCACCTACCAGTTGTTTAAGTCTTTCTTAAACTATGTATCCCTTACTTTTTTACTGCATGTACAAAATGTATGTTATTTCACTGATAAATATTTCATAAATTTAGCCATGAAGAATAACACTTGCAAAATAAAAATTCAGTTGTAAGTTAAAATTATTGTCATTACTCTTATTTATTCTATTGTTATTGTTATTTGTCCAGTAAAACTCAAAAAGTAATGTAGAAATAGAACAATAGGCATCTTCCTTGAGCTTGCTGTATTTGTTCACTCTACATAATTGTTAGGCCTTAGGTGTTTATACTGAGATTCCACTTCCCTTTTTTTTTTTTCTTTTCAGACTGGTAAGAGGGGAAGTGCATAGGGAGAAGATTCCAATTGACAAAGGAGAAAAAGGGGGGAAAAATCCTATCTTGCAACCCCATAGGGCACCAACTGAATGCCTTTAGAGGAGGCATATGACTGTGGGTGAGCATTACAGCCTTTGTCTTAAAGAAAATGATCATAACATACAGTGCAAGAGCCTCTTGTTCACAATGAGCCCTGGAAGCCACAGGTCAGCAGAAGGACCCGAAGCATATTATGGCAAATAAACAAGTACTGGTTATTTCCAGGACTTCCAGCCAGCATTCTCTAATCTCCCAACATCTTTTGTTCTCTCTTTATGTAATATGCTTAGAAATTAAGATTCCATTAACTACTTCAGTGAGGAAAACTCCTGTTAGGATTTTTTAGGGTGATTTTTAGGATGATTACGCTGTTTTTTGGGGGTTTTGTTTTTGCTTTCACTTTTTTTGTACTATGTTCAAAAGTTACCACTTTCATCATTTTCAGATGCACAATTCAGCAGCATTGAGTACATTCACATTGCTGTGCAGCCAAAACCACCATCCATCTCCAAAATGGGTCATCATCTTCAACTGAAACTCTGTACCCATTCAACCATTACTTCCTATTACTCCCCTCAACCCCTGTCAACCCTTATTCTACTTTCTGTATTAATAAATTTGACTATTCTCACATAAGTGAAATCATACAATATTTGTCCTTCCATGTCCAGTTTATTTCACTTAGCATAATGTTTTCAGGGCTCATCCATGTTGTGGTAAACTGGGTTTCAAAGAAGGATTTATTTTGACACACAAAGTCCTCTAGTCAAAACTGACCTCAGGCAGCTGCTGGTTTTAAGACTAAGGAAACTTGTCCCTGCCTGAGAGACTGCAAATTTCTTGCTACAAACTTCCAAATGTAAAGAGTGGCCCAGGAGAAAGGAAATGGAAATGGAAATGTCACTACCGTGTATTATATTGTTCTGAATTAATTTCAACAGTGAAAATGAAATACTGATTCATTTTTTCCAACAACACTTTTATATACTTCTTATACCTCTGGAAAACCTAAAACTCCTGAGATGGTTTATTTCCCCAGAGATTGCCTCAGGAATTTGAAGAATATTTTTCTCTCTATGAAAGAATTTGTTCATGCTTAGAATAGAGAAAAGGTTAGGAAGATAGCCAGAAAAAGCAGAAAAGATGTAAGCTGTTTCCTCTAACTTGACTGAAAAACCAGTTGGAGCAATAAAATGACCCCGTGCATCTCTCCTTTCTGGAATGTTCACTATTTGATTCCACCAAGTCTTTTTTTTCTCCTGCATGTGAAATTCGCCTTCATCTACATGAGCTGCCCCAAGGGTATTCTCCACAGAGCAAAAATTCTCTGAGAAGCCTAAAGATAAGCAGGGTGAGAAGAGCCACAGGAATGAGGATTTAAGAACAAAACAGAGGAATAAAAAGAAATAGAGTTCTGTAGATGTCTGTTAGGTCCATCTGTTCTAGTGTGTTGTTCAGTGCCTCTGTGTCTTTACGTATTTTCTGTCTGGTTGATCTGTCCTCTGGAGTGAGTGGTGTGTTGAAGTCTCCTAAGATGAATGCATTGCTGTCTATTTCCTCCTTTAATTCTGTTAGTATTTGTCTCACATATGCTGGCGCTCCTGTGTTGAGTGCATATATATTTATAATGGTTATATCTTCTTGTTGGACTGATCCCTTTATCATTATGTAATGTCCTTCTTTATCTTTTGCTACTTTCTTCGTTTTGAAGTCTATTTTGTCTGATACAAGTACTGCAACACCTGCTTTTTTCTCTTTGTTGTTTGCATGAAATATCTTTTTCCATCCCTTCACTTTTAGTCTGTGTATATCTTTGGATTTGAGGTGGGTTTCTTGTAGGCAGCATATAGATGGGTCTTGCTTTTTTATCCATTCTGTTACTCTGTGTCTGTTGATTGGTGCATTCAGTCCATTTACATTTAGGGTGATTATGGATAGATATGTACTTATTGCCGTTGCTGGCTTTAGATTCGTGGTTACCAAGGGTTCAAGGGTTGCTTCTTTACTATCTAACAATCTAAACTTTCTTGTTAAGTAATTGTAAACACTGTCTGATGTTTCTTTATTTCTCTCCCTTCTTATTCCTCCTCCTCCATTCTTTCTATAATAGGTGTTTTATTCTTTGCCTTTAGTTAGTATTTGGATGGTCTGCTTTCTTTGCTATGATTTTATTTTCTCTGGTGACATCTTTTAGCCTTAGGTGTGCTTCCATCTAGAGCAGTCCATTTAAGATATCCTGTAGTGGTGGTTTATGAGAGGCAAACTCTCTCAACTTTCGTTTGTCTGGAAATTGTTTAATCCCTCCATCATATTTAAATGGTAATCGTGCTGGATACAATATTCTTGGTTCGAGGCCCTTCTGTTTCATAACGTTAAATATATCATGCCATTCTCTTCTGGCCTGTAAGGTTTCTGTTGAGAAGTCTGATGATAGTCTGATGGGTTTTCCTTTGTAGGTGATCTTTTTTCTCTCTCTAGCTGCCTTTAATACCCTGTCTTTATCTTTGATCTTTGCCATCTTAATTATTATGTGTCTTGGTGTTGTCTTCCTTGGGTCCCTTGTGTTGGGAGATCTATGAGCTTCGGTGGACTGCGAGACTACTTCCTTCCCCAGCGAGGGAAAGTTTTCAGCAATTATTTCTTCAAAGACACTTTCTATCCCTTTTTCTCTCTCTTCTTCCTCTGGTACTCCTATAATGCGAATATTGTTCCGTTTGGATTGGTCACACAGTTCTCTTAATATTCTTTCATTCCTAGAAATCCTTTTATCTCTCTCTGCCTCAGCTGCTCTGTGCTCCTGTTCTCTGATTTCTATTCCATTAACAGTCTCTTGCATCTCATCCATTCTGCTGTTAAGCCCGTCGATCGCTTGTCTGATTTCTGCATTGTCTTTCCTCAGTTCCCTCACTTCCTCCCTCAGCTCTTGCACATTTCTCTGTAGGTCCATCAGCATGGTTATGACTTTTATTCTGAATTCTTTTTCAGGAAGACTGTGCATTTCCATCCCTTCAGACTCCCTCTCTGGGGTTGTCTGGTTGATTTTGGTCTGAACCATATTCCTCTGTCTTTTCATGGCTATAGAATTGGTCACTGATAGTTGCCACGTATGTCAGCTGGGCTCTTTAAGACTTTAAAAAGAGAAGAAAAAAAAGAGAAAAAAAAGAAAAGAAAGAAAATAAAAAACAAAAACAAAACAAAAAAACAAAGCAAAACAAAAAAACAAAAAAATAAAACCCCCACCGGACGTAGATTCTGTGGGAATGCTCTAGGTGGCGCTATTGCCCCACTATTCCGCAGCCGTGGCTGCGCCACTCCGCAGGGCCCTTTATTGCTCTGGCAGGGGTGGGAACAGATAGGAGGCTGTTGATCTCAGTGAGAAGTGTAAGTATGGCTACGCTTCCCCAGTCGCCAGCTAAGGCGTCTGAAACTCCCCAGGACTCCCAGCCTGCTGGGCTGAGTGTGCTGGGGCAATCCGGCTCCTCCGCTGGGCTTCTGTCTCTTTAAGACCGCTGAAGAAAGCGCCCACTTTTTTTTTTTCCTTCCCGGGAGCCGGCTGCAAGCACCCTGGTGCGTTCCCCGCTCAGATCCTGCCCCTCTGTCTCTCCAATCTCCGCTGCACTGCGCAATGTGGGTCAGCGCTCCCCGCGCAGATCACCAGGGCTGGCTACTTCGCGGGGTGCACTTCCACTCCCTCCCAGCTCTGAATCCTCTCCTCCCGCCCGTGCGCTGGGGTGGGGGAGTGCTCGGGTCCCGCCGGGTCGCGTCTCTGTATCTTACCCGCCTCTTGGGGTGCCGAGTCCTCTCGGGTGTAGCTGCACGCTGTACGCTTTCCTGCGTATTCTTGTCTCTCTTTTAGGAATAGATATATTTGCTGTGTTTTCGTAGATAAATATAGTGTTGGGAGGAGATTTCTGCCGCCCTGCTCACACCGCCATCTTCCTCATATTGTTTTTAAAAAACAATGCTTACACCTAGAAAATATCTTTCATCTTTCAAACTTAAGATGCATGGACTTATTTTCTTGCCAATGCATTGATATTTAGGTATTTATGGATATTCCAGGAACTGAAGTAGAATTGACTTAGGAATTCTGTTTATCTCATAAGTGTTCTAAGTTCATCCATGCCATGCAGGTGCACGCACACACATACATGACGTGTATATTTAAAAATACATAAATTGAGACTCTAGATTTGTTAGGTGAGAAAGATTTTAACCTGCCCCCAACTGAAGCTTAAAAAGAAAGGCTCAAGAGAATGCCTATAAGGCACCAACCATATAAATGCAAAGGAGAATTTCAACCAAGTATTATCATTTTATTATGTAACAGAAACATCTTTTGTTACTTTGTTGTTCTTGCATAATGGCCTTAATATCCAGCTTTCTCCAATATATTTTACATAATTTTGTACACCATCCTGGTGTACTAGAAGGTAAAGGACATTAAGAAATTGTGTAAAAAGGGCATCTTGGTTCCCAACAGTCACTAATACAAAAAAACATGAAAAGACAACAAACTTTTTCTAAGCACTGAATGCCTTCTGAGGGGACGGAACAACGGGGACTACAGGTTTAAACCTAGCGATGATGCTGATTTTGGATCTTACTGATGATGCCCTAGGGCCTTCTAGTGGGTGGAGATCATTGGACGACATTCACCAAGTCAGTATCTAGCAACCAGGATGCTTTTTAAACATTTGACAGTTTTCCATTACTTTGATTCTCCTCCATATATTGTTTAATTTATACCTTTTATATTTGTTGCTTTAAAGAAACAAAAAGAAGATGGATATTTAGCTACAAACTAATGAGGAACCTGAAAATGACAAGAATTTTAAAAATTCATTTCAGCTATTCACCAGATTCTTAAGTTATATTTGTCGGATCAAAATTCTTGTATCACATATCAAAATGTCTCTTGTACATGAAAAATTAGTAAAAAGTAAATCTGGTGGCCATTACATCCAAATTGGCTTTTTTGAAATTGGGGATAAAAACAACCTGATGTTTGAGGGAGAAAAAAAAAATGCTTGAAAAACTTAGGCCATCTTTCATTTATATATATATACAAAATTCTAAGAATAAGCTAGTTGATTATTTTAAATGCAAACCAAATATTAGGTTAAAAAAATAGACTTTGTCTCTTTTGACATGAGAAGATACAGCTAAATTTCAATCTTTAAAAAAACTATTTATTCTCTTCCCAAATAAGACACAGATAAAAATTATCCTTAAACTTGTTTATCAAGAAATCTTTCTCCTACACAATTTAAAGTAAATTAAATAGTATGTGTCTACAGTCAGATAGGAAAAGTAAAAACTTATCATACGTAGTAAATACATATGAGTAATATTAAGACCATATTTAAAATGAACTTGATAATCTTTAATAATATGATGATCTATAATTAAATATTTTCTTAAATATCTGTCTTTGTCATGCCACACAAAAAACGTCAAGTTGATTAAGACAATTTGCAGAATCATGTGTTATGGTGAAAGGGATTTGGGGTCAAGTGCTGAACCATGGGAAAATCTCTGTAAACAGTCACCTGCACCATTTTTATCACTCAAAGACTTGTAAGAATAAAAATGTGCATTATTAGCAAAATAAATCTTACTCCCTCCTGGGAATTCCTCACTCCTGGAAATTACTCTCCAGTTTGCTAGATAGAAAAGAAAATTTGTATTTCACCCAACTTGATCTATCTAAAGATGCACATTCTCTGTTAAATCAGGATGGATCTTGCAATCAACAGCATCTTACAGTAGCCATCAGCCAGGTGGCAGCTGTGACTATAGTCACTGTTGCACACATGTGAACATCAAACATGCCAGCATCAACAGTTGCAGAATGGGTGGCAGTGACTTGGAGGAAAGTCTTGAAGACAGGAGAGCTTTTTTTCCTTCTTCTTTTTTTTAACCCCTAGGAATCAATGGCTGTGGAGAGGGAGTGAATCAGATATGTTTGGCAACATTCTTTAAGCAAGAGTAAAAAGTCGACTAACTCCACATAATTGCAAGGTCAGTTTAGGAGCCCAATACCAATGGCTCTCAGTTTTGTTATGAATTACTTTAAGAAATGCCGCATCATCTAACTCCTTATGTAAAGGACAATACCGTGGATAAACACAGACATCGAAGAGTCTGAGTTAAATGCTCCATACAAACAAGTTTGAGGAGTACCCAAACCAATTTATTTCACTTCACGTTCCTTTTTTTGCATGTGCAAGTACAATATATGATAAAATAATCTCAGTTTATGATAACCCTTTCAAGAAGTATAAAAGAAACATTCTGATCATGACATAGTTTAACTTGGAGGGCTTTTTTTTGTTTGTTTCTTAGTAGTACATACAATAATGGTGGCTTTTACAGTGATAGCATCTAGATTCAGCAAAAAAGGGTATTCAATTTGGAGGTTCAGTACTTTCCCCTCTTCTCATAAAATGGACAGTTAATGAACTTGAATGAGCTAAAATGCTTGCTATCTATCTTGTGTTCCTAAGTGCTGGTTGCATTCCATTTTAACAAAAAGTTGCAGGCTGTTCTTACTTTTGTTGGACATCACAACTTTTTTTTCCTCAAAGGCTTTTAATAGCATGTAGCCCCTATTTAACTGTCCCCAAAGTTTTTCTTGGGAGGAGGTATGCTAGTAGCTCAGTTCCATATGTATGGTTTCCTTGATAGTGTCCGGTTGACTCTTGTTTCCTTTGCTAGGGGTGCAGGCTGCATCTTTATTGAAATGTTCCAGGGTCAGCCTTTGTTTCCTGGAGTTTCTGACATCCTTGAACAGCTGGAGAAGATCTGGGAGGTAAGAGAAGAATTGCTATTCAGGAGAAGAAATGTCTGCATTTTGAACTTTGACTAAAATTTGCCTTAGAGGTGGATGAAGCAATCCATCTGCACTGACATATTAAGCCATAAATTAAGGTTACGGACACTGTGGTATTTGTCACAAGTATAAGCACCTTGGGATTCAGTGGTTAGGAACCCCCCCCTTGATGTCCTGTAACAGTCCTTGAATCCACCTGCTCCCCATCATTATTGCCTCAAAGGTCCCAGGGCAATTTCTGCCCTTACTACTCAAGCACAATCCTGCCCTGCCACCCCCAGCTCAAATTACCCATGTATTTGGTCCTGGATCTTTGTCAGCTGAAGAGAAGACACTATATTTTCATAGAACCCTAATAAAACAAAGGCTTACCATCTTAGTGTGAGAGAAGTATACTATTTATCATGACCCAAAACCAGTTCCTAAGGGGTCACGGTGCTTTTGTGTGTGTGGTTCCATTTATTCATTAGTCATCCTACCTCATTTGCACCATGTTGTTTCCTTTTTATGTCTCTTCTAGCTTACATGCCATGTACTATAGTCATCTGTATATTCCCCCCCCCCTTTTTTAGAGGTTTTATTTTATTGTGGTTAATTATACATAAAATTTATCATTCTAAACCATTCTTAAGTGTACAATTCATAGGCACTAAATACATTCACAGTTGTGCAACCATCAACACCGTCCATTTCCAGACCTTTTTCATCATCCCAAACAGAAGCTCTGTACCCACTAAACAATCACTCCCATCTTCCCTCCTCTCAGACCCTGGTGACCTTTCATCTACTTCCTGTCTCTGACTTGCCTATTCTGGTTATCTTGTACTAGTGGAATCATACAGCATTTGTCCTCTGTATCTGGTTTATTTTACTGAGCATAATATTTTCGAGGTTCACCATATTTTAGCATGTGCCTTAAACTGGGGGTTTTTATCACTTATTATTCTGGTCCTGCTCCCTCTCAAGTTTGCTTGCTTCAAGCAGACATCTGGAGCAACCTTGCTGACAGCCACTCATTTGGGTATCTTGGGAAATATTGCCAGAGTGGGGTTTTGTGTGCAGGAGAGGAAACCTGTCTTTTCTCGAACTCCTTTATCTTAGTAGCCCCAACAAGTAGAGACCACAGTTTTGTCATCACATCTACATTTGCATGCTCTTGAGGACAAGGTGGGAAAGTCACCACATTCAGCTGTGTGTTGTCTACTATGGTTCAAACAGTTAGAAATGTAAACTTTACAAATAGCTCCTGAATTTGTATTTTATTAAATGTGCTCTACACAGATGAAAATAGGAAAGCTATTTTGGGTTCTGTGATATTAGATGAAGGAATTGCTTCTTTCAAAGCAACTGGTCCATTCCAGTCTCCCAACCTTTAACCACAAGGTTCCTCTACATTTATCCTGAAAATATCTCACTTTTAGAAATACATAACAATGAGAAGTCCTGAATCTTTATTTTACCATCTTTCTAGAATGCCTCTGTGTGTGCGTGTGTGTGTGTGTGTGTGTGTGTTTATATCTGAATATCCGTCACCTCTTTCTGATCAATTTTTTAGAAATTTAGTTCTTTCAGTAAGTGTTTTTAGCAAGTAATCCTCAATACAGTTTTAATACCAGAGTAAAATAAACTATGCAGTCTTTAAATCCATTAATCAAAATGCTTTCAGTTTCCATTCCAACAAAGGCAGAAAACAGCCCCAGCAGCCCACTGTGGTTTCAAATATAGCACTTACTAGCTGCTTTTTAAGAGCCTTCAGGGAGAGAGTAAATCAACAATTTTTGGTTTTCAGTTTCCCAGACAGTGAAATGGAGATTTAGTGATTTTCTCAAGTGCAAATGAACTCAGTAACTTTCAAATAAGGGTTGAGCATCAAATTTCTAAGTAAAGGGTATTGAATTTTTGTTCAAACTTTTAAAACCCCAAGCTTAAAGCTTTCAGCATAATATGAAAAAACTTTTGGTATCCATCTTGGCTTTAATTAAACATAATACAAAATAACCAACGATTCTAGTAACTTCCACCTTGGAGAAAATACGGTTGTGGTGCTTATTTATTTCTTTGATTGCTTTCTATTCACTAGCTTTGCATTTTCTCATTGTATTTTGCCAGCCAGCAGAAGCACATGGGTAAATGGGAATTCCACCCACGGGCACATCCGTGCAAATACATAAAATGGGAGGTTCAAAACAAAGAATTAACTTCCCATCCTTTGGTGCTCTCCCACAAAAGAAGGATTAGTCCAGTTGGTTTTCAAAATGGATTCCAGTGCCGGGAAGATGGCGGCATGAGCAGGGCGGCAGAAATCTCCTCCCAAAACCATATATATTTATGAAAATACAACAAATACAACTATTCCTAAAAGAGAGACCAGAAGATACAGGACAGCACACAGTCTGCATCTACACCCGAGAGGACTCGGCACCCCGTGAGGCGGGTAAGATACGGAGCCACGTCCCGGCGGGAACTGAGCACTCCCCCACACTAGCGCACTGGCGGGAGGAGAGGATTCAGAGAGGGGAAGGAGTGGAAGCACAGGCTTGCTGAATAACCAGTCCTGGTGATCTGCACCAGGAGCACTGACACACATCGCGCGGTGTATCAGAGATTGGAGAGACAGAGGTGCAGCATCTGAGCCGGGGAACCCACCGGGTCCTTGCAGCCGGCTCCCCGGGAAAAAAGAAAAGTGCGCGGTTTTTTTAGTGGTCTTAAAGAGACAGGGGCCCAACGGAGGAGCAGGATCATCGCAGCACACTCGGCCCAGGAAGCTGGGAGTCCTGGGGATTTCAGATGCCTTGGCTGGCAAATGGGAAAAACTAGCTGCACTGAGACTTCCCACAGAGATCAGCAGCCTCCGATTTGTTCCTGCCCCGGCCAGAGCTACAAAGGGCCCTGCGGAGTGGCGCGGCTCTGGCTGTGGAATAGTGGAGCAACAGCGCGACCTACAGCATCCTCACAGAATGTACTCCTGGCGGCTTTTTTTTGTTTTTGTTTTTTTGTGTTGTTGGTTTTTTGTCTCTTTTCTTTTCTTTCGTTTATTTCTTCTATTTCTCTTTTCGTTCTCTTCTTCCTTTCTATTCTTAAAAGTCTTAAAGAGCCCAGCTGACAGGTGGCACCTAACAGTGACCACTTCTATCACCATGAAAAGACAGAGGAATATGGTACAAACAAAAGCTTATCCAGAGCCAGACACCAGAGAGAGAGTCTGAAGGGACGAAAATGCACAGTCTTCCTGAAAAAGAATTCAGAATAAAAGTCATAACCATACTGATGGATCTACAGAGAATATGCAAGAGCTGAGGGAGGAAGTGAGGGAAGTGAGGAAAGACAATGCAGAAATGAGAAGTGATCAACGGGCTTAGCAGCAGACTGGACGAGATGCAAGAGACTGTTAATGGAATAGAAATCAGAGAACAGGAATACAGAGAAGCTGAGGTAGAGAGACACAAAAGGATCTCTAGGAATGAAAGAATATTAAGAGAACTTTGTGACCAATCCAAACGGAACAAGATTTGCATTATAGGAGTACCAGAGGAAGAAGAGAGAGAAAAGGGGATAGAAAGTGTCTTTGAAGAAATAATTGCTGAAAACTTCCCCATGCTGGGGAAGGAAAGAGTCTCAGAGTCCACGAAAGCTCACAGATCTCCCAACACAAGGGACTCGAGGAAGACAACACCAAGATACATAATAATTAAAATGACAAAGATCAAAGATAGGGACAGAGTATTAAAGGCAGCTAGAGAGAGAAAAAAGATCACCTACAAAGGAAAACCCATCAGACTATCATCAGACTTCTCAACAGAAACCTTACAGGCCAGAAGAGAATGGCATGATATATATAAAGTAATGAAACAGAAGGGCTTGACCCAAGAATACTGTATCCAGCACGATTATCACTTAAATATGACAGAGGGATTAAACAATTTCCAGACAAGTGAAAGCTGAGAGAGTTTGCCTCCCATAAACCACCTCTACAGGATATCTTAAACAGACTGCTCTAGAGGGAAGCACCCCTAAGGCTAAAAAGATATCACCAGAGAAAATAAAATCATAGTAAAGAAAGCAGACCATCCAAATACTAACTAAAGGCAAAGAATAAATACCTAGTGTATAAAGAATGCAGGAGGAAGAATAAGAAGGGAGAGAAATAAAGAAACATCAGACAGTGTTTACAATAACAAGAAAGTTAAGTAAGATTGTCAGACAGTAAAGAAGCAACCCTTGAACCTTTGGTAACCACGAATCTAAAGCCAGCAATGGCAATAAGTACATATCTATCGATTATCACCCTAAATATAAATGGACTGAATGCACCAATCAAAAGACACAGAGTAATATAATGCACAAAAAAGCAAGACCCATCTATATGCTGCTTACAAGACCCTCACCTCAAACCCAAAGATATACACAGACTAAAAGTGAAGGGATGGAAAAATATATTTCATGCAAACAACAAGGAGAAAAAACCAGGTGTTGCAGTACTTGTATCAGACAAAATAGACTTCAAAATGAGGAAAGTAGCAAGAGATAAAGAAGGATATTACATAATGATAAAGGAGTCAGGCTGACAGGAAGATATAACCATTATAAATATATATGCACCCAACACAGGAGCGCCAGCATATGTTAAACAAATACTAGCAGAATTAAAGGAGGAAATAGAGAGCAATGCATTCATTCATTTTAGGAGACTTCAACACACCACTGACTCCAAAGGACAGATCAACCAGAGAGAAAATAAGTAAAGTCACAGAGTCACCGAAAAACACACTAGAACAGATGGACCTAACAGACATCTACAAAACGCTACACACAAAAGCAACAGGATACACATTCTTCTCAAATGCACATGGGACATTTTCCAGAATAGACCACATACTAGGCCACAAAAAGAACCTCAGTAAATTCAAAAATACTGAAATCCTACCAACCAACTTCTCAGATCACAAAGGTATAAAACTAGAAATAAATTATACAAAGAAAACAAAAAGGATCACAAATACATGAAGACTTAACAACATGCTCCTAATTAATCAATGGGTTAATGACCAAATCAAAACAGAAATCAAAGAATATATGGAGACTAATGACAACAACAACACAAAGCCACAACTTCTGTGGGACGCAGCAAAGGCAGTTCTAAGAGGAAAGTATATTGCAAACCAGGCCTATTTAAAGAAGGAAGAACATTCCCAAATGAATAGTCTAAAGACACAATTACTGAAATTGGAAAAAGAAGAACAAATGAGGCCCAAAGTCACCAGAAGGAGGGACATAATAAAGATCAGAGAAGAAATAAATAAAATTGAGAAGAATAAAACAATAGAAAAAATCAATAAAACCAAGAGCTGGTTCTTTGAAAAAATAAACAAAATAGATAAACCCCTAGCCAAGACTGATTAAGAAAAAAAGAGAATCTACACACATAAACAGAATCAGAAATAAGAAAGGAAAAATAATGACGGACCCCACAGAAATACAAAGAATTATAAGAGAATACTATGAAAATCTATATGCTAACAAGCTGGAAAACATGGAAGAAATGGACAACTTCTTAGAAAAATACAACCTTCCAAGACTGACCAAGCAAGAAACAGAAAAACTAAACAGACCAATCACCAGCAACAAAATTGAATCGGTAATCAAAAACTACCCAAGAACAAAACCCCCAGACCACATGGATTCACCTCTGAATTCTACCAGACATACAGAGAAGAAATAACACCCATTCTCCTTAAAGTTTTCTTAAAAAAATAGAAGAGGAGGGAATACTTCCAAACTCATTCTACGAAGCCAGCATCACTCTAATACCAAAACCAGGCAAAGACCTCACCAAAAAAGAAAATTACAGACCAATATCCCTGATGAACGTAGATGCCAAAAGTACTCAACAAAATATTAGCAACCCAAATTCAAAAATACATCAAGAGGATCATACACCATGATCAAGTGGGATTCATCCCAGGGATGCAAGGATGGTACAACATTTGAAAATCCATCAACATCATCCACCACATCAACAAAAAGAAGAACAAAAACCACATGATCATCTCCATAGATGCTGAAAACGCATTTGACAAAATTCAGCATCCATTCATGATTAAAACTCTCAACAAAATGGGTATAGACGGCAAGTACCTCAACACCATAAAGGCCATATATGACAAACCCACAGCTAACATCATACTTAACAGCGAGAAGCTGAAAGCTTTTCATCTAAGATCGGCAACAAGACAGGGATGCCCACTCTCTCCACTGTTATTCAACATAGTACTGGAGGTCCTAGCCACGGCAATCAGACAAAACAAAGAAATACACGGCATCCAGATTGGTAAAGAAGAAGTCAAATTGTCATTATTTGCAGGTGACATGATATTGTACATAAACAACCCTAAAGACTCCACTCCAAAACTACTAGAACTAATATCTGAATTCAGCAAAGTAGCAGGATACAAAATTAACACACAGAAATCTGTTTCTTTCCTATACACTAACAATTAACTAACAGAAAGAGAAATCAGAAAAACAATTCCATTCACCATCGCATCAAAAAGAATACAATACCTAGGAATAAACCTAACAAAAGAAGTGAAAGACTTATACTCTGAAAACTACAAGACACTCCTAAGAGAAATTAAAGAGGACACTAACAAATGGAAATGCATCCCATGCTCTTGGCTAGGAAGAAGAAATATTGTCAAAATGGGTATACTACCTAAAGCAATCTACAGATTCAATGAATCTCTATCAAAATACCACCAACAGTTTTCTTCAGTGAACTGGAACAAATAATTCTAAATTTCATATGGAACCACAAAAGATCCCGAATAGCCAAAGCAATCCTGAGAAGGAGGAATAAAACAGGGGGAATTATGCTCCCTGACTTCAAGCTCTACTACAAAGCCACAGTAATCAAGACAATTTGGTATTGGCACAAAAACAGACCCACAGACCAGTGGAACAGAATAGAAAATCCAAACATTAAACCTAGCATATACAGTCTATACAGTCAACTAATATTTGATAAAGGAGCCTTGGATATACAATGGGGAGATGACAGCCTCTTCAGCAGCTGGTGTTGGAAAAACTGGACAGCTACATGTAAGAGAATGAAACTGGACTACTGTCTAACTCCATGCACGAAAATAAACTCAAAATGGATCAAGGACCTGAATGTAAGTCATGAAAACATAAAACTCTTAGAAAAAAACATAGGCAAAATTCTCTTGGACATAAATATGAGTGACTTCTTCATGAACATATCTCCCCAGGTAAAGGAAATAAAAGCAAAAATGAACAAGTGGGACCATATCAAGCTGAAAAGCTTCTGTACAGCAAAGGACACCATCAGCAGAACAAAAAGACATCCTACACTATGGGAGAATATATTCATAAATGACGTATCTGATAAGGGGTTGACATCCAAAATACATAAATAACTCACGCACCTCAACAAACAAAAAGCAAATAATCGAATTAAGAAATGGGCAGAGTATATGAATAGACACTTCTCCAAAGAAGAAATTCAGATGGCCAACAGGCACATGAAAAGATGCTCCACATCGCTAATTATCAGAGAAATGCAGATTAAAACCACAATGAGATATCACCTACACCAGTGAGGATGGCCAACATCCAAAACACAAACAACAACAAATGTTGGTGAGGATGTGGAGAAAAAGGAACCCTCCTACACTGCTGGTGGGAATGCAAATTAGTTCATCCATTGTGGAAAGCAGTATGGAGGTTCCTCAAAAAACTCAAAATAGAAATACCATTTGACCCAGGAATCTCACTCCTAGGAATTTACCCTAAGAAAGCAGCAGCCCAATTTGAAAAAGACAGGTGCACCCCTATGTTTATTGCAGCACTATTTACAAAAGCCAAGAAATGGAAGCAACCTAAGTGTCCATCAGTAGGTGAATGGATAAAGAAGATGTGGTACATATACACAGTGGAATATTATTCGGCCATAAGAAGAAAACAAATCCTACCATTTGCAACAACATGAATGGAGCTAGAGGGTATTATGATCAGTGAAATAAGCCAAGCCGAAAAAGACAAGTATCAAATGATTTCACTCATATGTGGAGTATAAGAACAAATGAAAAAACGGAGGAAACAAAACAGCAGCAGACTCACAGAACCCAAGAATGGACTAATAGTTACCAAAGGGAAAGGTATTGGGGAGGATGGGTGGGAAGGGAGGGACAAGAGGGAAAAAGGGACATTACGATTAGCAGATGTAATGTTGGGGGGGCATGGGGAGGGCTGTACAACCCAGAGAAGACAAGTAGTGATTCTATAGCATCTCACTATGCTGATGGACGGTGAGTATAATGGGGTTCGTGGGGGGGACTGATGAAGGGGGTAGTTTAATAACCATAATATTGCACATGTAATGTAGATTAATGATGTCAAAATAAATTATTAAAAAAATGCATTCCAGGATCCCTACTGTTCCCTCAGGTTCAGAGTAGTTGATAGGAAAAGCCTATCATCATCTCAGTAGCTTTTCAGTTTGTTTAGAGAATGGATCAAGGAAAGATTTTACTGGGTGGCACGATTTTTTTCTTCTATGAGGGAAAATAGCACTTGGGTGTTTCTTGTTTGTGGACAAGCTCATCAGGCACCACAAAGTGTACCTCTCAGCTAGAGTCCTTGTCAGCAAGCTGGTAGATATTAAGATTCTGGATTCCCCATTGATTATTATCATTCATTGTTGGGTGTTTGACTTCCTGTCAAAACATTTGGACTGGCATCTATATCCAGCATTTTACAAATAGATTTACTTGATTTTTTTCTACAAGAGATGCCTCTAAAAAGTGTTACATTGAGATAATGCTTCTAAGAAGAGTTGCATTATAGTGGTGTAATGAAAGCTACCAGTATTTTACTAATATTTCAAAAAACAATGTTATTCTAGCTCCCACATATAACTTACACTGGGATGGTATGATTATCTTAAAAGAATGGTAAGATGATGCCTACCAGAGAACTCACAGTAACAGCATTATCCAAAATCTGACTTCATCCAAAATTTTGACTTTATACTCCCGAAGATTTTTATTTTCAAAGTAATTAGAAACTAGAGCTTCAGTTTGGTAATCCAAAGAATAAATAAGCTCTTTTTCAAAAGATATTGTTACTATTACAACCCACCAGTTAAAAACAAAATACTGCATTCCAAGCTGCTGGGCCACAGAGAAAATGAACAGGTGAGATGAATTTGGTAGAAAGGACTAGCTAGGTTTGGAATCATATATAGTCAACATTCCACTGCCTAAAGGTCAACAATATGAATCCTTTCTAATTTGAGCACATTGGGAAACAGCTGAATGCCCATTCTGAGGCATAATTTAAGCTAAATGTTTCCTGTTGAGATATACATATATATATATATTCATTATACATTCACATATATATTTATATATAAGTCATCCTGTGCATATATTTGATGCAAGGCAAAAAGACACTCAGTCACTCCTGCCTCTTTATATCCCCAACTCCCAACATAGCATTTAATACATGGTGCTCATGTAATAGATATTTAATGGTGAGACTAACTTCAAGCAAGGCTGTACGATCTGCCTCAAATAACAAGTGAGTTAGTGAAAACACAGTCTCAGTACCTATAATATGTCTCACCAGGCAAACAAGCAATAGGATATTTAGAGATATGTAAAAGAAATTTATTATAAGAATTGGCTCATACAGTTGTAGAGGTGAGACATGCTGTCTGCAAACAGGAGAGCCCAGAAAGCTGGTGGTATAATTCAGTCAGAGGCTCTGATGTCCAAAAGCAGAAGACGATGTCCAAGCTCAAGCAGGGAGAGATAATTTGCCCTTCCTCTGCCTTTTTGTTCTGTTGGGGTCCTCAACCTGTTGGGTGATACCTGCCCACATTGGTGAGGGTGAATCTCTTTATCCAGTCTACTGATTCAAATGCTAATCTCTTCCAGCAACACCCTCACAGAGACTCCCAGAAATAATGTTTTATCAGCTATCTGGGCCTCCCTTGGTCCAGTAGACACATAAAATTAACCATTACAAAACCATAGGAATACACTATAGTTTTGCCCAAGAAACTACAATAAAGTTTCTTTCTCATGTACATCAGCTGGCATAATAGGTTGTATAGCAATTTCTTCCCTGTTCCTCCCTGACCTGTCCTTCATGTCTCCCCCTTCACCTTTGTCTTTGGCTTCGTATAGGTGTTGGGAGTCCCTACAGAGGATACCTGGCCTGGAGTTTCCCAGCTACCTAATTAAAATCCAGGTAATATTGATTTGAGCTTCTGAATGATCTGAGAATTAGCAATTTGAGAGCATTGTCCATACAAACAGGGTGTCCTTTTATTGTTAACAGCTAAGATAAGTCTAGATGAATTTTTCGATTTGTATATTCCTCGACTAATTGTTTTACAGGGACACTGAAATAGTAGCTGAGGTTAGGTCAGTTCTCCAGTTCTGTAAAACACAAGTAGCAAGCTGAATAAGAACTTGAAATGACTATTACTGTGGGTTCCACATCCATTTCCAAATACCCAATGGCTCAAAAGAGCAACTCAAAAGGTGGTCTCAATTTTGAGCCCCATGACTATTGTTGACCTTATTTGCTAAGCTCTCATACCTCATAAAGTAAAAAAGAAAGCTAATGCAACAGAGGAGAAGTAGAGGCTCACCAGGCATAGGACAGTCTAAGTGTGATGTCTCTAGATCATACAAAAGAGCACCCATTGTCTCTAGGCCTAACACTTGGCCATTTTCTGTCACACAGTTGGTCCTCCAAGACTGGCTCCTAGGGGTGGATCTGGAAGTGGTGGAAATATTGCCCAAGGGGGAAGTCTTTGCAAAATGATCCCAAGGCCATGTTAGAGGGATCTGATTAGTCACTTCAAGGACATTGAGACAGAAGGGAGAAGACAGGCAATGAAGTACAGGATGAAAGGCTCTTTCAAAGTCTAGAGAAACAAAGCTGGACTCTTGCTTACAGAATTTAAGGGGAGGTAGTTATGTACAAGAAGAACAAAATCAGGGTTAATGTAGCCCAAGTCAGATTTTCTAGTCTTTATATTCTTAAATTATCCCATACTAAAAATAGATTTTCCCTAAATTGTTGTCATTATGAACTTTGGTATGAGATTATTCTGGAAGGGTTTCATGAGAGGAAGAAATTGTAGGGAGATTAAAAGGGCAATTAAAGGAAACAAAAGACACAGGAGGCTGGGGATATTTTTTCTTTTCTCTTGATTCTAATACTTTTGCTTGAACAGCTCTACATAAGGATCAGGCAGCTTGAACTGACCAGGACTATGGAAACCCTACAGCAAGCTAAAGACTAATTGTAATATCATTTCTGCTGCTTTGTAAATCACCATATGCATTGCTAAATGGCCAGAAGGTTCACCGTTTCTATTCATGTTTGGCACCTGAGAAAAATGCCACTCTGTGGCCACAAGGCATGGAATAGTGCCTTTCCCTTTAGTCTGAGATAGCGAAAAAAAAAACAGGCTTCTTGAAGAGACCATGGTCCAGTCTACAATAGGTCCTATTTCCAGTTGTCATGGCTTCTAGGAGAACCTGGTTCTCATCTTTTCCTACCCTACCTATACCTCTTCCTACCCATTCTCTCCAGATGGAAATGAGACCTCTCAGCTTTATAACATGGTTGCAAGCAGAAATTTAGGGTCACAGATGGGTTATAGAAAACAATTTGGATGATGTCAAAACAAAGCTGCCCTGGTGAGCATATACTGTTCCCCCAAACTTCAAACATTTGGGTTTCAGGTTGGTTCAGGCAAATAAACAGTGATCATACAGAGTGCCATGGTGAGAACAATCATGATAGGAACTCGTCCAGAATGCTTCCCTGCCAGATGTGTACTAAATAAGATAACTGGGTTCCAATAAAACAGTGAGAAAATATTGCATTTCTCGTTTTGCTGTTGCTTCAAAGTAATGTGCAATTTTTTATTTATGAAGAGAATTCTCCAGGCCTAACATCAATAAGATTCACAATTTGTATTGTTTTTCTAGTGAGAAATCAATTTAATTCAAAAAAGTCAACAATTTTTGAGCACCTACCATCTTCCAGGTGCTGTGTTATGTGCTGGGTCTGCGCAGATGGTATGGTACACTCTGGAGTCTCTAAGAGTGTGGGTTTGTATTCATTCAGCCCACTCTTTTCACCAGTCCTCCTTATTAGATGGAGTGGAGGGAGTCTCATTTGTGAGCTCTGCTTGGATGGCTTGAGCAGTGTGGCTGTGGGCCAGGCTGAGTATATGAAAGGAAAGGAGTTTTAACCTTAGGTGTCTAACCTTGCATTTGTGAATCTTGAAAGTCCAGTATATCTTGGACATGGGTTAGTACTATTGGTAGCTTAATCATAAGGACTGTTTTTAAAGGGCCACCTGAATAAATAAATAAATAGGCTATCCACATCTGTGCCCCAGGAACGCCCCATATGTGAGTCAAGGAGCTCCTCTGAGCCTTCTCCCTGGGCACCCCTGTCCCCAAGACGCTGCACTGCTTCCACACATTTGAGCTCCAATGATTCAGGGAACAGAAGAGGAGATGGGGCCAAAAAAGGGTCATAGAGGAGTACTGTTAACATCATTCTGGATGAAATTACCATTCCTTTCCTTTTCATTCTAAGTAGTAGTAAGAGCCCTCAAACTTTGAATTCAGTCATACAGCAATTTTGAGGGAGCCAGAGAACTCAGAACTTGGGAGAACCATCCAGTGTCCATCTATGCCCACTCTGCCCTTCCCAGAGCTTGTCTGAATTATGTCTAGGAGGACAACAGTTTCTGTTTGTACAGGTTTAAAACAAAAAACAAAAAACACAACATCTTGTGTAGACCCAGGTGGACAAGTTTCTCTGACTAGTTACCTGTTTTCTTGGGATGCTCAAGAGCAGGGTTGTAGGTATTCTAGCCATAAATTCAAACTCTTGTGTCTGAATAAATTTGGGCAAGGGAAGAGAGGTGTATAATTTTAGACACTGGCCTGCCTTTCTTTCTTTTTCTTTTCTCCCTCCCTCCCTCCCTTCCTCCTTTCCTTCCTTCCTGCTTTCCTTCCTTCCTGCTTTCCTTCCTTCCTTCCACCTCCCCATTTTAAGCAAGCTGGCTGAGAACTCTGTGTCCTCCACTTCAAAGGGCTAGTTGTCTTATTTTGATGTGGGTAGGCTGAAAAGTAGGCTTTGAAAAGTAGGCTTTTTTTGTTTCATCTTTTCTCCTGGGATAGCTTTCAGAGCAGTATCTCCCAGTGTCAGTAAGGGGCTCCAACAAGCACGGGTTCCCAGGCTCTCAGCAGATCATTCCCTAACAGGAATATAAAAGTGAAATATTAAAAACCCTGGAACGTGAACTCCATCTGCAGAGTAGCCAGTGGCTTGCCTGGTTGCACCATGGGAAAAAAGATCTCCTTGAAAAAAGAGGGAGGAGAAAAAAAGTGCTTTGAGTAAGAGGTTTACAGGTTTAGTAGAGCATAGTAACATCCCCTCAAAGAAGTGGGTGTTGCTCTGTGACCCCCCAAAATGCTCCTCCTTTGACTCAGCCGCCAGAACACTCACCCTCCCCTGGCAACACACCCCCTTTTCACATGCTAACTGAGACGCCTGTGATTGGCTGAACAATAAACTGGTCACACTTGCTAAAGGCCTGCCATCTTTCACACAATTAGCCAAGACACATTAATCAAACTGGTGGTGAACTGGGGCTGTGCTGGCCTGCAGCAGTGGGGGAGAGAAGTTTTGGTGATCTTTAGTAAGAGTTCACAGAAAGCAATCATAAAGAATGGCATGCTGGAGGGGATTCCACTATGAAAAAGTCCAAAAAGGTTTACAGACCCAGCTGATGCCTTATCTGGGATGTCCTGGGTTTGTGACAGAGAGGATCCTTGAAACTTGAAGCAAACAAGATATTGATCTTGGCTAAAATCTGCTAATACAAGGCAGTAGTGTGCATTTAAAGGGCAGACGCCTATAGACATTTTTACAAATACCCTAAGCCCTCTTAGCTTCCTCTCCTGCCTCCAAGAAAATGCACTCAAGAGTCCTTCCCTTTTGAGCTCATACCCTTCAGGTCCAACCGGAGCCGATAGGAATAAAGCAGATAAAAGAAGTAGAGAACCATTTAGATTCAATGAAGAGAAAGTATTGACTTCAAGGTGTTGGTCTTAAACTTAAGCATTTGGAGGACTTTAAACATAGTTAATTTTGAGAGGGAAAAACAAGTTAACACTTGTACTTTCAGTGGTAATATGTTTTGACTTTTGTTTTCCAAATTCCCTTTAAATAGATTTTCCAATGGCAATATAGAGCTAATAAGATCATACCTTTGAGACCAGTTTGCTACAGAATCGTGTAAAGCTTTTAAGAGAATCAACCAAATATTTAGACATTTCTCAGCTAAATAAACGGAGGCCTGTCTCCTCTGGAGGTTGTCCAGTCACCATCTCATTAGATGCAAAGATCCTGTGATAAAGAAAAACTTCTTTTTCTGCCCACATGATTGCTGCCCAGTTGTGGTTTTTAATGTGCCACTGATTGTTTCATACGACTCCTTTTGCTTCACTGAAAGGGTCTGTCCAAGCTGTTTGCTTCCTTAAACACAGTTTTTGAAAGCCCTCATGCTGTGTGAGCTCAAATCCTAGCATTAATGTACTGCTGGGCTCATTTCACCACACTCAAAAGCACTGAGTTTAAATCCCTCTCAGTTCCATTTGAGGGACCAGAAGACTTTATCCTTCTCCACTAATGGTTCCAAGTTTACATCTAGATACTGGGGGTCAAGGACAGGAGAGGATTTAGAAATAACAGTGCATGACATTAGTCAGTGCATTTGCCAAATTGGCAATTAGTTCCTGAAGTGCGTGCAAAGCATTTTACTCCTGTCTCTTTGATGCTTGTTCCCACTGAGAAGGGACTGGAGTCCACAGAGGCCTTCAAACTTTAAAAGAAATATCTGCTGAAAATCATGCCTGATTTGTGACATGAGCTCAGCTGCAGGGAGGCATCTGGGATTATCCTGGGTCTTTCAGCCCCAGGAAAGAACACTGCACATGGAAAGATTTTTCCACTGGAGGAACTTAGAGAAAATGAAAAGGCAGGAAAGCAGTCCTGAAAGCCCTGGAGGAACCCAGAATCAGACGTGCTATAAAACGTAGGAAGAGGGATCCTGCTGACACAGTTTCAGTTCGCCTGCTTTTTCAGCCTTTGACCACCAGGTGGAAGCAAGCAATAACAGGGACAGAATACTGACATCGGACAGCATTATATCCTAGCTATGTAGCCTTACTCCTGGAATGTTTTATTTTGACCTGAAATCCAGTGTGAGAGCTTCACTTCATCTGACACCACTGTGGGACAGATGACGATTATAATCCCAAACGATCCTTGTCCCTGTCACACTGGTAAAGAGCTACCAGGCTTTGGGCTCAAAGGGGTTCTGAGCGTGTCTGTATTTGCTGTGAATACAGTGCAAGATGTGCATCAGCATCGGCTCTGTCACGTGAGCTGTTAGCTGAAGGAGTTATTCAAAGGGCTGAACTAAGGGGAAAGATACAAATAAGAAAAGTTTTAAATGTGGGCATCAGCTCCTCATGGAATGGCAAGTCCAAACTCCAGGTTGTACTGCCGGGGGCACGCTGAGGAAGTGACTGATTTCCAAGTTCCCTGATCTGCAAAACAGGAACAATCTTATCACTTAAAAGTGTTCCCTATGTGCCAGGCACAGGACGTATGTAATTGTACCAGGGTCTATGCTGGTGGGAGGGGCACAATTTTACACAGGAGGAAACAGGCTTTCTCCCAGGTCCACATGGAGGTAGTGCCCAGATGACGACGGGTCATTCGCATCCCAGCTTTGGGCCCCTCTGTCTCATTTTGAAGGACAGTTCTGAGAAATAAATGAAATTATTGGATGTCATCTGCCATGGTGCCTAACTTGTAGGCGCTCAATGAAAGTTAGTTCCCATTTTGTTTTACATAGTGTGAATGTTCACTCGGTTGCCCAGTGAGAGGGCCAGGGCTCAGACACAATGTGTCTAGCTCCCTTAGGATTCTTAGCTTTCCTCTAGCTGTCAAGTATACCTCCGAGCACCAGAACTGACTTCTGTTTTTGCTTGCTTGGGCCTAAACCTTGCCTTGAATTCACACTCCCTAAAAGATGACCCTCAGTTTTCAAACTTCTACCTAAGTCAGTTTGGGCTGTTAAGGCTGCCCTTTCTGGTGAAGGCTCCACTCTGCTCCCCTTACTTGAACTGCCATGAGATGCCTGCCCACCGTGGATATGGGAGAATGCTTATTCTCGACATGCTTCATGATGGGTATCTGGGCAGCGCTGCTAGATCCCAAAGGCATTAGTGCTGCCACTGTTGATTCCGCCCCAAAGCATGGTATGGTGGACAGAGGGCTGAAGTTCTCTGAAGAGCAAACTTGACAATGTCTAATGTTTCTAGTGTATTACACATGCCCCATAAATGGTGCATAATTGTCAATAAATATTTGTGAAATGAAATTAGTGGCCAGGAGTTCCTGGGCTCTAGTGCCAATTGCACGCTCTGGGACTCTAACAGTCCTCGTCCTGCCTGCTGAGCCAAGAAAGTACATGTAAGTTATTATTAACCTTATTACCGAATAATAATGACCACTGTTCACTGAGCACTAACTATGAGGTAGGCATTTACGTACATGATTTTACTTTGATCCACAGCAGCCCTATTATATAGGGGCAATATTATCATCCCTACTTGGTAGATGAGAGAGGAGAGGCTTAGGGAGGTGTCTTGCCTGGAGTCACCTAGCCAAGAAAGGGTGACCCAGAACCTGCTGGACTCCAAAGTGGTGCTCATGGCAGTATTCCACTTTACCTTCTGACTGTTAGAGGGCAGATATGATGATTTAACAATGAAAATAATGACCTAGGGGGATCAGCTAATAACACTTTCTAAGTCTGTTTACAAATGATTATGTCCATCCACCTAGACTTGATTTTTGGAATGTTTCTGGAATGTAATGAGTGGCATCTCTACCCTGAGACTCCAGCAGCCCTCCCTTACTTTATAGCTACACCAAATCTATGAACCCTGAGTGGGCTCATTACTGTCACACTTCTGGAGGGCTGCAGAAAGCTCCTGAGGAATTACTAGTAACATCTTTATTAACTCATCCCCCAAATCAGTCAGTGAAATTCATTTAGATTCACAGCCCACTTTGATCTTCATTAATAGTTTTTCCTACTTTCTACATTTATTTTTAGTTTTCTTATCTTTAATTTATTTGGTGGCAATTATTAATTTTTATTGAGGGGATTAGATGATCCTAAAGCAGTTAAGATTAGGAAAAATTGCAAATGAATGAAAACAGGTAAAAAACATTCTTTAATTTAATTTAATTAAAAAGGTTTTTTGCTGTGTTCCTTCCCAGTTCAAGAAAAGGAGCCATAAGATACCAAATATCATGCAACTGGCTCAAACCAGAGGCTCCTTCCCCACCCTCATGGCCAGTGCCCTGTTCTATCCATTTCTGTAAGACATCGAGCAGGAAATGTGTGCAAGTGGGCTCTCTTGAGTTACTTTTCCATTTTAAGAATAAGGCTTAGTAAATTTATTTCATTTTTATTTTTCACAAAATTACCAATTTTTCACTCATTCAACAAGTATTTATCGAATGCTAGATGCCAGGAACTGGGAGATTCAAGAATAAATAAGGCATTGATACCTGTCTTCAAGGAATACAGTCCAGAGGGGAAAAAAATAAACAATACAATGTGAAAAGTATTATTATAGCAGCATCCCCTGGGCACCTCTAGGAACACTAGCAAATAGGTTCCCTTAGTCTGGGAAATTTAAGGACTTGGTCTCAAAGATGACTAAGTGGACTTTCTCCAGGTGAGCAAGAGTGTAAGGACATTCCAGACAAAGGAATGTGATACAGAGGAAGCGAAAAGCGGGCATATTTAGTACTGTACCAAGCAGGTAAATTGCTCAAGGAAGCTGAAGTATTGGCTTGGTGGTGGGATTTTGCTGGAGATTAACCTGAAAGGGCAGACAGGGACCAGAAGGGAACCAGAGGTGCTTTGTAATCATCCTAAAGATTTGGAGTTCAATGATAAGCAAAGAGAAGGTATTGGATGATTTGTGGCAGGGAAGTGATGTAGCAGGATTTAAATTTACGAATTGCTTAGAAGACCACATGTAGAATTAAATTGGCAGTAGTTGAGACCAGAAGCAGTATGACAATGCTCTTGATTGTGGAAGACAAATAGAAGTCTCATCTAGAGCAGTGGCAATGGATGAGGAATGGAGGCAATAAATCTAAAAAGCATCTAGGAGGTAGAATCAAGGAAAGGTTGTAACTGATTGGACTTGAATTGTGAGGTAGAAACCTATTTCCAGGGGGTGAGAGAATGATAGCACCATTCTCTGGCAAAGGAAAGAAAAAGGAGGAGGGACAGGTTTGTTGGGAAAGTAATTAGAGTATCAGGTTTGAACGTTTTGAGGTTAAGGTATCCGCGGGACTACCAAAAGGAGAAAACTGAAAAGCAATTTGAAATATTATAAGGCTGTGTTTTGGAACCACATTTATTAGGGTAAGCACTTAATAATGTAGCCCACTGTTGAATCACTATGTTGTACACCTGAAACTAATACAATATAGTATATCAATTGTTCATTAATAAAAAAAAGAGAAAGAAAAAAAGGAAATACAAGCTTGTGATTACAAGTGTTCAATCAAGAAATAGAAAAATTGGAAGTCACTGCTTTAAGTGATATATAAAGCCCCAGGTGTGAATTCAATTGCCCAAGGGAGAGTATGTGGAGAAAGAACCCTATGAGAGAACCCTAGGTACCAGTACTAAAGGGTCAGGCAGAGGGAAAGAGGTCTTGGGAAGTTGAGAAGGAAAAACCATTGTGCTGGAGAGGACCAGAAGATAATACTGATCATAATACCATCGAAATCACAGGATCATAAGCTAATACCATGTTTGTGTATTCCCAGTGCTGAGCAAATGTGGTAGAGACTGCAGGGGAGTGGTCAAATGATGCATCGTTAAGTACCATAAACACCGAATGGCCTGATCAAGCTCGACTCATTTGTCGGGGTGGACAGATATTAGACACCGTGCTGCCCGTGGGGGTGGGAGGCTCCTGATTATGACCTCTCCCTTCACTTTCTCCACTCACCAGGAGCAAGGCCTGGCCTCCCCTTCCTCTACAGAGACCATTACTTTAAGAACAAGCTTCCAAAGATGGAATAATTTCTTAAACCCAAAGAAGTTTTGATGCAGGATTAGAAAAGTGGTAAGTTACAAAGATGCGTTGGAGAGCCAGGCTCCAGTGCCAGGAAGTGCAGCCCATGGGCATCTCCTGCTTTAGCCTCCTGATGATGACGCCCAGACAGGAGTCTAAAGCCTGGTAAAGTGCAAAGCACCAGGAGAGCCAGTTTTAGACTCTTGAGCCAAAGACTCAGGAAGCAAGCAGCTATGGGGGTGTGAGTGTATGCATTTGGGG
Organism: Smutsia gigantea; assembly: GCA_032199065.1. Lineage (NCBI taxonomy): Eukaryota > Metazoa > Chordata > Mammalia > Pholidota > Manidae > Smutsia > Smutsia gigantea. The sequence goes on from JAVSCE010011327.1 coordinate 150,514, forward strand.
TGGGAGTGCGGCGGAGGTAGGAGAAGAGCCACAGATTTTTGCATTGAAGTTTTAAAGTTACTGCTTGAGACAGTGAAATAAGGCTAACAACATTATCAACTATTTACATATGTGGTATCTCAAGAATGCATTGTATTCAGGAAATTCCAGAGGTGTAGTTCAGTGGACTGCACTATAAGATAACCTTAGGGTGATTGTGGTAAGACTATAGTAACTAGAAAATGTTTTACCTTGAGCTAAGACTCAAGATGGTCCTGGTGAGGTATCAATCAACCAACAAATCTCTGTTGATTTGAATCAGCTGTGAAATGAGCTTTCTTAACATTTATGAAAGAATGCATTATTTTACTATGGTAGCAACAGTTCTGCCTTCATTTGGGTCTTACTCAAATACTAGGAAATCGAGATGTTCAGCTTCTTAAGTTTCCTTTTGCAATTCACTTTGCTTTCCCTGACTCTAATTTCAATTGAACTCAAATGAGAACTCTTAAAAGTCTGGTCTAAAGATTTACATCCCCTTTGGAAATTAGCTACTTACAAACATATTATTTTAGAGGGTACTAAAGCCAGAGAAAAAGACTGCTCTTGAAACAGTGCTGTGTAAAAATGCCTATCTGCCTGTCGCTCATGCTTTTATTGATCACTTGCAGCTTAACTACTGGGACAATCAGTGGAAAAGAGGCAGGGTCATTCAGCATCAGGTTATCTGCATGAGAGTGGGAGGGCAGGCCACAGAAGGGCTTTGGGCTCTGGCTTTGCTTCATAACAGCAACCTGACGGTATCCTGGATGCATCAGTCCCTCTACCTCAGCTGATGTAGCTACGAAATAGATGTGGGAAGAGAGTTGGGTACAGTCTGTGCAAGTCATGGAACTTCAAGTTCAGTGTTGTTAACATTGCCTCCTGGGCAACTGTCTTGCCAATCGGTTTCAGCCCCGGGCAAGTTTGCTATGGATTCAATGTGACCAAAGAAATTGACAGCAAAACATTCTTGGGGTGAAAGGATTATACCCAACTTTATTTTCACGGTGGCAGGTCAGTCACTAAAATTCTGTCCACTCAGAGCAAGTCTGCAGGCAGCAAGCCGGTCTCTGCCTCTGGGCCCCTCTGTCTGCACAGCCGTCCTCTGGGCCTCTGTCCTTGGCACTGCCACCACTCCAGCCTCTGCTCTGCTCTCCTGCAGCCTTGCAGCCGTGCCACCACGTCACGCCCAGAGCACTGGGCCGAGCTCTTTATATAGAGTCCAACAGCCATGTATTGCCCACAGGTGTGCAGTGAGCTAGTCAGCCAGGGCAAAGTGAGAATCCTTGCCACAGGAACTCTCATTTTATCCACAGCAACTCTTACAGGTCATCTTTTGCTGGGAGATTTAATTAAGGACTGATTTTTCCCTTGTCAGCCTTCCTCTTTCACATCCTTGAAAAACATCTATGTGTGCATCAGACACTATGTTCCACAATTTTTATAGGCACTGGTTAACTGAGCTTCCACAACAAGCCCACTTGAGGAGATGAGCCTGACAGAAGTGTGTGTGTGTTTCTGGCGAGGGGTCCACCCTGCCCCCTTGCTAGGCCAGCCTCCTCTATCTCAGCTGGAGCCACACTAGAGACTTGGAGCCCACTGAAAACAATAATGACAACACAACACTGGGCAGACGGGCCCTCCTCAAGCTTATGAATCAGACTCTTTCGGGTGAGCCAGGGCTCCCGTTGGTTCAAAACTCTCCCAGTCGATGCTAATACACAGCCTGGCTTGAGAACCACTGTTAGGCCATACTACCTCCCCAAAATGAGAGGTGAAAACCTGGAGAAGAAAAAGAAAAAGGAACAGGACTAATAGTGAGCCCCAACTGCACACCAAGGGCCGAGTCTTATCTGATTCTCCCAAGTAACTGAAAAAAGAATTCCCATTTTACAGATTTGGAAACTTCTGAGTTACTTAACCAGAGAGGTTAAGTAGTTTTTCCCAGATCCCAGAGCTCAGCAGCAGCAGAAAGGAAGATTTGAGTCCAGGCTTGTATTCATGTCACTACATCACATAGCTAAGAACATGCCTCTGGCCCATGCTGAAAATTCAAAAGACATCAAGCCAGGCTTGTAAGAACTCAAGCATGGAGAATGTTAGAGTTTCAGTAGAATGAAAGCAAGTTATGGAGGGTTTCTAAGGAGAGCAAGGCGGCAGAAATGCCTGAGAGGAAGGAGAAAATTAGGTGCATCAGACAAGAGAGCGGCAGAAATAAGAGGCCCAGGGTAAGGAAATACTTATATTATCCTTACTATCCTGATTCTCACAACCCTAGGCGGTAGGAACTATAATATCCCTCTTCTGCAGATGGGAAAACTGAGGCCTGGTGAGGTTAAGCAAAACCCTCAGATTACACAGCTGGTAAGTGGCACAGTGTGGATACAAAACCCAGGTCCAGGGTCCTAACCTCACTCAGTTCACAATACCCATCACTTTGAAAGGAAGAAAAAGAAGAAGAAACAAGTAGGATTTGTTTTATTTAATGCTCCGAGGCAGGCACTTTGCATTCATCTTCTCACTGAACTAATGAATTCAGTGAATCACTTCATCCTTGTGAAGCAAATACACTCTCCTATATGGCTTAAGGAAACAGGCCGACCATGACTAAAGTATCTTCCTTAAGGTCTCAGTGAATGTGGAGCAGCCTGAATCAAACCCTAGATTCAATGTTCAAACCTTAAGTCAGCTAATTCCAAACCCATATTCCCCCAAAATGGCACTCAAGTTAGAAACTATATTAAAATACTGAAGGCCAAAAACCACAGTGCACAGAGCTTCACGTTGGGAAAAACAAAACATGGAAGAACATTGAAATGGATTTCATTAGGTTGACTGTAAATTGGGGTATGACTAAATGAGGAATATTTTAATTTTGTTTGACCAGGTAAGAACTGTAAATAGGCAGCAGAAAGCGGTTTGGAAATAAACATTCTGAACCAATGCCAGCTATTCTTATCTTTACTGGTTATTTGAATTTAGGCACAATCATCTGAAGAGAGAGTAAACAACCTGTATATATAAGTGCTTGCCTTAGCGCCCGCCTGGGACTATAAAATGCTAACAGACTGGCTCACATTCGATCACATCCGACCTTGAAAACACAGCTTGAACCATCTTCTTTGATCATTCCTTTCACTCTATATCTCTTAACACTGTAAGTTCCATTTTAATTGAACTTACTTTTGAAGTTATGAAATAATGTGCTTTTTTTTTTTATAAAAAATAAGTTAAAAAAAATAAGCATAGAAGTAAAAAGGGTAAGCCCCTATAGCCCTTACCACTCTCAGGTGAGCAGTCTTTCAGGTCTTTTTCTGTGCACATGCGGGCATGCATATGTCAGTATTATCAAAATCATTTTTAGCCCAACTATGATTAAATTCTTTGTTCAGTAAATAGTCCTGGTGTCTTCCATTCCTATAGGAGACAGGAGGTCTTTTAAAAACAAAACAATTAGATTTCAGGCCCATGAAAAGTATAGCACAAAAACATCATTTTAAATGAGAGTTGAAATACTCTTTTCTGTTTGGAGTGGGAAATAGAAGGATTTGATACGGAGAATCATACTACATTCCCTGTAACTCCTCTTATTGCCCTAACATAGAGTAAGCATTTAATTAGTATATCTTGAATGAATGAGAAATTGTCCCCTTTGATGGTGGTTTTAACTTGGGTTAAATAGTGTCAACATAAAGATAATAGAAACACAATGATTCACCTGTAAATGTTACAGAGTGCTCCAAAGAAAATTACATATCTTAATATCATCCATTTGGATTATTCAAGCCAGAATTCACTTCCCTCTTTTACTTGAGGTGACATATTAAATTAGTCCCATTACTTTTTACCACTTTTGAATCTTTGAGATTCTACCCCATCATTCATCACATGACTTTGTGTGTGTGTGTGTGTGTGTGTGTGTGTGTACGAAAGTACACTTTATTCTCTCAAATGAATTTTAAGCTCTGCGAGGGTGGGGAGGTATTTTTCTTCTTCTTCTTCTTTTTTTTTTTACTTCTTTTGTGTTCTTCCTAGCACTTGGTACATGATCTGCATGTACTAGATGTTAAATAAACATTTGTTGGCTTTACTGAATATTGTGACTGTATTAGTTAGCTATGGCTGCTGTAACGAAGTACTATGACTGGGTGGCTTAAATCACAGAAGTGCATTGTCTCACAGTTCTGGAGAATGGATCTAAAATTGAGGTGTTTGCAGGATGGGTCCTTCCGAGGGGTCTGAGGGAAGGATATGTTCCAGGTCTTTCTCCTTGGTTTGTGGATGGCCGTCTTCTCCCTGTGTCTTTTCACATCATCTTCCCTTATACATATCTATCTCCATGTCCAAATTTTCTCTTTTTACAAGGACACCAGCCATATTGGATTAGGTCCCACTTTATGACTTCATCTATTCATTAATTATATCTGCAACCACCCTATTTCCATTTAAGGTCAAATTCTGAGGTATTTTTAGGCCTTTGACATATGAATTTAGGGAGACACAATTCAACCCATACCAGTGACCCCCAACAGAATGATAAAAATTCAGAGTGAGAGGAGGTCTTGAACATCATTTAGTTTGCCTACCTGTACCTGAATTCTCTCTTACCCCTAGGCAAGAAGAGGACTTGGGGTTTTAATATTTTAATATTTTTGACAACAGGATTTTAGGGTTGTTTTTGTTTTTTAATGTGTCTATGTATGCTTTTCAGAATGGTTCCCACTGCCTAAGCCTCAGAGCCTTCAGATCGTCTGGAACAGGTAAGCCCCGCCTTGGAAAGCTTATCTTTCAGCAAGGTTGAAGGGACATTTCTCTGGACCTTAGTCCTGGACATCCGGATCCTGAGCACCCCAACCTGGGGGCCCTACGGCCCAGGAAGATGCCCCGGGAGAGCCAGGCACCTGGGAGCCTGTGAATTTTTCTCTATGAACCATTTTACTTTCAGTGAGATTGGTCATTAAAATTGTTTGTGCCCTTCAACCATGCCCAAGGCCCTGAGAATGAGGGAATGTTGACCTGCAAGAAAACCTAGTGGGTTTATTATTCTCCAACACAGAGAAACCACATAACATCATTGAGTGGCTACTGGGGGTTGGGGGACAACTTGATTCACGGAGGTCTTGCTTTCCCAGGCCCTCTCTACACAGTCTCGGCTCAGACCAGGGCAGACTTTTATTACCAGCTTTCAACAAATCCCTAGTTTCTTTTACAAAGTAAAACAGATAATAGAGACATTCCCGGAATAGTTAGCTAACTAAGCCGTGCCAGGCAACCTCAGGGCTAAGAAGAACTCAGTGTTTTCGGACAATGACCAATTACAATAACCAGTATTATTTGATCTGAGAGTAATTAGCTGAGGCTCTGTTCTTTTTGCTTCAGTGAGGAGGCAGAAAGGGCACTGAGGAAAACATCAGAGACAGGGGAAACGAGCTCAAATGTCAAAGGAAAACATGCTCTCGCAGGTGGGGAGAAGGGGAAGAGATCCTCACTGAACATTTGAACGTTGTTCTTCCCTGAAAGTATACTAGGGTTTAACCTCACCAAATTGTTTCATTTTTCCATATTTAACTGTTCATGTGCCTTAAAAATCCTCCATGTAGAGTGACTATCCAAGCACAAAGAGTAGAACAGGTTGGGACAGAGCACTACGGACTACGGAGGCCTCCCCTGTTGGGAGGACTGGGTCTCCTCAGGACGCCCATACACTCCACCCTGATTCTCAAGTGCTCTGTATCACCTGAAACTCCCTGTTGTTTTGGAGACAGGCTCGGGGAACCGCTGTTAATCATTGCATTCGAGATGGACAAACTTTCTCTTGCCAGTGCAGTCAGGCACCCTAACCCCTGGCTAGAGATATTCAGAATTTTGTGCTGCCCTGTGGCTTTCTCCCATTTCACTACTGGCTCCCAAAATAAATGGTGATTCCCACAAGCACCTACTACCTGAGGCTGCAGCTGTTGGCACTGTTGCACGGCAGAAGGGAGTGCCCCAAGTCTCCCACTGCCACCCAACCGGTCCTTCCTTCTAGGCCGAGTGGGACTTGGATTCACTGAATATTCCTCTGGCTTTTCTGACCACACACAACACCCACCAACCCTGCCCATTGCCTTGCTTCCAGCAACACCTTTGCCTTAGCTCAGACATTTGGCTTCTCTTTGCTCAAGGTCCTCAAAGCAAGGAGTAATGTCTAGAGATGTGCTAATACAATAGCCACCAGTCACATGTGGCTATTTAAATTTAAATTAATTAAAAGTAACTTTAAAATTTAGGGGCTCAATTGCACTAGTTGCATTTCAAGGGCTCAGTAGCCACATGGGGTCATGACCACCATATTGGAGAGGGCAGAAAAAGAATATCTCTGAGATCATTGGAGTTCTGTTAGACAGCACTGGTCTAGATTATCACCTCAGAAAATCCTTGGCTTGGAGGAGGGCTTTGTTGTTGAAAGAGGACTAAAGTTCAGTGTGATGTTTGCTATGTGCCTAGCAGGGTGCTGCATATATTACTGCTTTTATTCCTCACAGATCTCATTCCCATTTCAAAGAGGAGGGAACTGAAGCTCAAAGACGTTAAGTAACTTGGCCAAAGTCATCAAGCTGACTAAGTGGCGGGGCCCGGAATCATCAGCTCCGCAAGTCTCTGTGGCCCTGCCAGTTGAGTCAGGTTGAACATGATGAGTGAAAAACAGCGAAGGTGTCTCTGGCTTTTCTACAAGATTCCTGCAAGGTGCAGAGGACCTCTGCACAGGCCCCAAGTGCGAGGCTCTGCCTGGGGTTTGATGGTGACCTGATTCACGGGGGCCTGGTAAAGGCACACTCACTTGTTAGGTTGATTGGAAAATTATAGGACAGTTTCTTTGATGCTGTTTCTTCCTAGTGTTGGATATATTTCTTAATGTGGGTGTCTGCTTTATCCTGTCCTAAAGTGGCAGCATTAAAAAAGTACCCACTCTCCCGGAACAACAACAAAAAGGTCTTTACTGAAAAAACCGATGATATTTGAATAAAGTCCACAGCATAGTTAATAGTATTGTACCGATATTAATTACTTAGCTTTGATACATTTACTATGGCTATGTAAAATGTTAACACTAGGGGAAGCTGGTGAAAGATAACTCTGTATTACTCCTACATCTCTTCTCGCAGTCTAAAATTACTCCAAAATAAAAACAAATTGAAAATAGAAGTGTCCACTCAGTACCTGCCCTTTTTCTCTTCCTATGGATCTGCGAGAAAATGACAAAGACCCCAGATGAACTAACAGCGGCCAGCCTTGTGCTGCAGAGAAAGCCATTCCACTGTCCAGGCCGCTGGCAGCAAGGGCAAGCCTGCTGGAGCGACACCAGGCTCCAGAGACTTGTACCAGCTTCCCTGCTTCAGACCCCCATTTCGCTGGTCCTGAAAACTGGTGTCTGGGCAGGGGACCCTGGATGGAGAAAATATGTGCCAGCTCTTTTTCAGGCCACAAGCTAATGAGCAGGCCTCCAGCTGGGGTTCCCTTCTCTCCTGACTGGCCTGGAAATTGGCAAGGGCCAGGGATTTGCAAATTTCTTCTCTGTCATATGTCTATGAGGCAATTACTCCTGATTTGAGGGTAAAGCTATGTGTTTGTAGAAACAGTTTGATGTCATGGGAATCAGATACCTGAAACTGTCTTATGTAAATCTTATGCAAAAATTAGAACTCTGGGCCAGACTCCAGCATCCCTGCATCATGGCCCTGGGGAGGGGGAGGGTATCAGTTCTTTGTTGTTTCAGGGTGGTACATACATCTGACATTAAATAGGCCCATCTCTTTTTGCTTAGTTGGGGATTTGCATGGCCATGAAACTTAATTCTGAATGTCAGGTATCAGTCTTGTTGTTAAATGCCCCTGGGATCTGTAGTTTTTCATCTTGTGGCTTTCCACTTGTAAAACTGTCTTTGACTCTAGACATGGGTGTACTTAAATGATTGGCACTAGATTAACGAAGACTTTCAAACATTATACGGAAATAGGACCCATGAATACCCACAAGGGCTGCAGGATCAGCCCCTGCCTCCCTCCCCAGCATCCTGTCTGGCCCCTCACCCCCTCTTTGTCCCAGGCCAGCCAGCAGGCCTGTCTTCCCCTCCTTAAATTCATTCTTCTGCCTCCCACCCAGCCTCCTCTGGCCTACTTCCTTAGCTCTCAGGTCAAATGCCACTGTCTGAGGGAGGACTTCCCTGACCAGCTCCTCCCACTCTCAGTCAGATATCTGGGTCTTTTTCTTTGCAACTATACTTATGCATTTATATGATAATTTGATTGTCTGACTTCTCTACTAGACTTAACTGCCAGAAGGGAGAGTCTTGCTTGTACTTCCCAGAGCCAACCACCTACTAGCACATGGTAGTTGCCCAGCTAATGGATTTGTCCATCTCCAAATTTATAATTCAATAGGAGGTCAACTTAAGGATTTTTCCTCCCTGCAATTATCACTCTTCCTATGCTGCATCTCAGGGGGACCCAAGAGAGCTTCTCAGATAATAACCCTGAGGGCTGAGCTTCAGAAATACTGTAAATAAGGGTGTTTTTCCACCCACGCTTCACCCTCCAGTATCCCTCTCCTCCTCTTCCCCTTCGAGGGTTCTATGCTTACAGCACTTGAAGCATATTTCTAGTCAGGCTTTTCTGCTTGGTGGGGGCTGCTGTATCCCTAAAGAAGAATCCTTAATTCTGTATTTTTGCTTCTATAATTATAATTGTGGGTCTTTTATGCGTACATGATGTCTGGAGACATGGTGGGGGAAAGGGAACTGAATGATAGAATGCTGAGATTTTTCCCTTCATCTCAGTAACAGGATAGATTAAGAGTTTCAGTGTGGAGGTTGTATTTTCACTTGCCATCAACTTCACTAATCCTAGAAAAATTCTTTTTGAATCACTCTTCTAGTCATCTCTTTTTCTTTACTTTTCTTCTTTCCCCTTAATTTTTCAGAAGGGAGGCCTCTGGAGAAACTCTGTTTTTTCTCTCCCACTTTTCTAGGTCGGGCAGTCCCGAAGCTGAAGACCTAGCCTCCCAAATGCTGAAAGGCTTTCCTAGAGACTGTGTCTCTGCTCAGGAAGCACTGGTCCACAATTATTTCAGTGCCCTGCCATCTCAGCTACACCAGCTTCCTGATGGTGAGTGATGGACTGTGTGTGCACACGCATGCACGTACACATTTAAGTCCCGGTGTCTAAGCATTTTCTCTGAGCACCTGAGAATCATCGATTTTGCAACCAGAAGTGAGCTTAGATGTCAGTTTACCTGGCAGAAGCGAGATGGGACCCAACCTTGCCTGAACTTTGTATGAGATTCTCTGAAACTGGAAAGTTATGGTGGGTTGAGGTGTCACAGACCTCATTGTAATGATCCCAGCATTTCACATGTACATACTTACACTTAGAAATTGGATGAGATGAAAGTTGCCTCTGAGTTGTTTGCTTTTGCTAGCATCTGCCTGGGGAAGCCAAACCAAAGTTCCCAACGACCCCCTTCTCTCTCTGCATGAAGAGTAAGATGACAGGTGACAGGGATATGTCATGAGAGGAGAGCTGGGCCTGTCCTGATGGGTAATCTGATGCTGCCAAAGGAAGGACCAGGTGGCATGCGGGGCGGCAGTGGGGGCATCCTCCCAGTCTGGACACCCACGGGAAGTACAAGTTACCCTGAAATGGGCTTTGCTGCCTGGGCCTGACGTCATCCTCCACTCTGAAATCCACTGAGCGGTCACAGGGCTGGAGCACTCCTCATGCTTCTCAGAGTGGCAAAGGGCTGTGTGGAGGATGTGGGCAGTGTGGCTGTGGCCCAGCTGTTTAGGCAGATTGCTCTTAGGTGGGGTTTCCGTGAGACATCCACTAGTCAAATGAAGACAATTTTGAGAAGCCCTAAGCCAGAGATAAGAAATCTAGCAAGGAAGGTCTAGGGGCTCAGTCAGAGAAGAGGGCATTCAGATGGCGTGTGGCCAGCGAGGGTGGGGACCGGTCGGGAGCTGCTGCCCTGGAGGCTCAGACATACAATCTGACCAAAGACTCCAGGGTTTGCAGACGTGGCCCCACTGTCTCCAGGACATTGTCCTGCAGCAGTCCGAAGCTCTTTGTTTGGGACATCCTGGGGCATTTTATTATTAAAGTGAGTCATTTAGGATCTCCACAAATAACCACAATCATACAACTGGAGTTAATGTCTTACTTAACCCTCTAAGAAGAGTCAGTTATCAGTATTTATTAAGTTGCCTTTAAGTGTCAAGAACACAGTAAGTGCCATAAAAATAGAGGGAAAAAAAGAGACTTGTCGTTGACCTCAAGGATCCTAAGGAGTGGGAGGAAAAGAGGGTAAGGAAGAGGAAACAGGGCACCCTCATACACATATTAGCACAAATCACATCTAAACAGCTAAAGTCTGTGCATAATCAGCTGCAGATGTTCAGTGAATATGTGTGTGCTAAAGGCTATTCTTTGGAGGAACTAGAATAACTCAAGTGAGATGGATGGACTGGAGGTGAATCTAGAGTGGAATTTGGAAGGGGGGGAGGGACATAGTTTGGCATATGGCTGGAATAAAAGACATTCCAGGCAACCTACAATTCTTACTCCTATGCTACTACCTCACCCCCGACTTAGTCCTCCTCTGCTCTCCACATCCTTCCCGATTCCCAATTCCCTCATCCCAGTCTGAGCCTGCTTAGCTTCCTTCTCTCAGGCTCAAGACCTCTACCTACCACTTCCGGCAAGTATACACACCTGGGGAGTGCATGCACACACACACACACACACACGCACACTGCCTCTCTCCATTTCCCCACTGGCCCTCCTCCAGGATCTATTATCTACATACTGAGACCCACTGGGGACCTTTTTGGGGGCACCAGCTTTTGCCTCATGAGGAATAATTAGGAAGAAATGATCACTGTCCAACCAATGTGTTGTGAGAAACTTGGGTTTGATTCTGCCTGGCCATCCAAAGCAAAGCCACCAACAGAGGGGCTCGGCAGCATGTCTCTATGTGTGTGGTGGTGGTGGTGGGGTGGGGAGTGCACTCATGCTCATGTGTGGGTGTAACAGAGAGGCCCATCTGTATTCCTTCTCTGTTCACCCAGCCACAGAGCCCAAATCTTCTTTGACACTTTGAGAAAAATGAAAAGGTAGAATCTTGCAGGAGCCTGCCTGCAGTGGGGGGAAGACGAGGAGTGCTCACAGCAGGAGGGAAGTTGACTTTTCTTTATATATATAGGGGTTTTTCCATGCAGAGTTTAAATTATGCCTGATAAAAGGAGTTTCGTGGATGTTTCAGTTCTTTCAAATTCTCCTGGCTTCCTCCCAATTAAATGAGGTTTGTCAAAGCCACAGGGCTCTGCTGCTGCCTCTGCTGACAAGCACTTCCTGCAGCGACATCTCGAATCCCCAAGGGAGAAGATGAAAGGGCCAGTGCCAAGAGACAGGGAGGGGGGGGCAAGACTCTGTATGTGTGTGTGTTTGTGTGTGTGTGTGTGTGTGTGTGTGTGTGTGTGTGTGTGCGCGCGCGCGCATGTGGGAAAGGGTGCAGAAATGGGTTCAGAAACAGACTGACAGATAGGACGAGTCGACAGGGAAGGCAAAGCCACCAGGAAAACTGGAAAGAAAAATAGAGGAAGAGAGAAAAGCAGTGGGGACCAGTTTGTGTACCTTGATGACAGTGGCCCTCACCAAGGACACATCTGCTAAGGGATGCGGGCCCTTGGCCTGGCAGTGACAACCTGCTTTTTCATTGCTCATAGCAATGAACCTGTATTAAGAGTCTCCTTTGCAGGCAGGGAGCACCAGCCCCCTGTTATCACAGTTTCCATCCTGTAGGGACATAGAATCTCCATCCCCGTGGTGGGCTGCCTCAGGCATAAGAACTGTGAAAAAATAAGACATGCTCTTGTGAGGGGTTAATAAAGAGCATTTCTCTGCCATAATTATGCAAGAAGTCCTGCTCTCTGGTGGCATTTCGGTATGGAATCATTTAGGGGCTTATATTTATATCCTATTATTCTGGTTTTATTCTGCTTGCAGGATAACAAAGTTGTCACTTTAAAGTATATTCTGTTTCCCCTTTGATCTGGAAGATGCTAGCTCTTATTGACTGCCCTCTGAAGGAGACAATTTAAGCATGAAATCTGTGGCTGGGAAATATGTAAAGAGTGCAAGGACAGCCTCAGTTCCAGTGGAAGAAGGGCAGAGAAATTCCCCACAAAATGCAAGAATTGCTTCCATCCATCCGTGTCTAATTTTCATGAGACTGAGAATCCTAACTATACTTTCTCTAGGTCATGGCAGTAAGCTTATGGGCAGAGGAAATCAGGGGGTTACTTGCCATGAAAAATCCAAGGATTCCAGGATTAGTTCCCTTTTGGATAGCACTCCTAACTGGAAAGCGTGAACATTAGAATGGCAAGCATGTGGGAACTTTTGCCAAGTGCTGACGTTTTCCCGTATTGCCTCTTGAACACCTGAAGAAACATTTGTTGAAGGAGAAATTATTGGTAGTGTCTCTCAAAACACGCCCAACAGCCAGCTAATTGCTTTTGCAGATGGCCAGGGAGGCTTTCTTCCTGCTCCGTCACCAGCTCCTGGCCACACTTGTGGTCCTTAAGGCTGAGCCAGCAGTGAAGGATGTCAGCTGAGGCAGCTCGGACCTAAAATTAGGCCCTTGGCAACTCTCTAATCTTAGCTGCAGGTTCAACTTCTGCGTTTAGTTCCCTTTGCCCTCAGCTTGAACTTGGGCTCTGGAAAAGGAATGCTGCCCAGTGATTTGGAGGTCGGGGGAGTAGGAAAGCATTAAGCTGCCCCTTCTAGAAGCTGGCTCCACTCAGTTCTTGCAGGGAGGCTTCCAAATCTTACCCTTGGGAAGTTAAGACTGATTTTGGAACCTGGCCATTTTGAACTACAGACACTGATCCGCAAAAGTATTTTTTTATCTGGGGCAGTAAATGCCACGTGATTTAAGAGTCTGGTCCTTAAGCCCCAGTCCTTGATCGTCAGGACATCAAAGCCTGCCTCTCTCCGTGGCTTGGTAGCATTTTGCTTTCCAAATCTCTGGCTTGAGTCTCTCCCTTTCCTTCATGGACTAAATCCCCCTTCTCCTTTAAAACAGGTTTCAGCATCTTAGGAAAAAAATCCTAAAACTTAAAAGCTTGCAATTGCTTCACAACTAATTTTGTGAAAATAATTTGCCAGAGCCCTTATTGTCAACATATACTTTCATGTTTGTAGGGATGGATGAAGGGATGGCATTTACCCTTACTCTTTATCACAGCACTCTAATATCTATGCTCTGGAAGTTCTTCAGCAGGACTTATTCATATTGCCCCATTAAAATATGACTAATTTTTTGTTTTGCTCCAATAAAAAAAGTCAGGCCTTCTTTGAATATTATCTCTTTAATGTATTTGAAGGTTCCTCAATACCACTTTTCAAAGCTTGCTTCTCTAGGCTGAATTCCTTTGACCTTCCCCACCCCCCAGACATAGACTCCGTTTGTCTCACTCTTTAATCATTTTGTTTCATTATCCGATTCTGAACCTTTGCCAATTATTTTGCTTATCTTTGAGTCTATGGTAAACTCAGGTTTTTAATTCTGTGGGTGAATTATGTTCCAGTTCATTCAGCTGAGAGTCTATTAAGTGTAATATTGAGAGATACTAAAATGAATTAGTCATGGACCTTGTCCGCAAAGAGCTTACAGTCTTTAAGGAAATGAGACACGTATATAAATACAGCTACACATCAGGTGCGAAGTGCTCTGGATGGTCAGAGGAGGTGAGGTTAATTCTGCCTAGGATGTAGGATGGCTTTGTAAGTGTGTCTTAAAAGACAATGGGATCCGGCTTGTTGGGAGGGAGGTCATCCAGGGAGATGAATGTCATCCTCCTAAACCTGCCTAACATTGTTTTGAAGGTGTCTTCTTTTAATAATAGTGGCACACTGGAGAGACTCAAGATGGCGGCGTGAGAGGTGAGACAGAGAACTCCTCCCAAAACCACAGATAGTGAGAAAATATAGTTAATACAACTAACCCTAAAATAACAACAGGAAAGAAGGCTGCACCAGACTGCACACAGAACTCATGAACAGAACAGACTTCATGAAACAGGGTAACGTACAAAAGCCTAGATCCGGTGGGACCTGAGCCCTTCCCCCACCCCAGCTCACTGGCGGGAGGAAGAGAAACGGAGCGGGGAGGGGCTGGAAGCCTAGAACAGCTGAACACCCAGCCCTGGAGGTCTGCTCTGTGACCAGAAACCTACACTGTGTGGTGCTCTGGAGGATGGGGAGCTGGGACAGTCAGAGTGCTTGAGAAACAGATTCTGGCCATTTGTGGAGGATAGGATCCACACGCGGCTGCTCTGGGACTAAGGAAAGGCAGGCGATCTGGCAGGCTCCCTAGCAATGAGACAGCTCCTGAAGGGGCGGGGTTTGCATGGAGCTTGCTGCATAGGAGAAAGGATAGGGGGACAAGGTTGTCTGGGCACGCTCTGCCCAGCTGGGTGGGAACTCTGAGGAGCTTCAGGCGCTCCATACCCCTGACTGGCTACTCAGCTCTGAGGCCCCCCCCACCCCCACTGTGATACGCAGCCTGCCGAGCCTTTCTACTGACCTGCAGGCACCTGCTCACAAACCAGCAGTCACTGAGCTGGCAACAGGCCAGTCAGAGGGAGGCCCCGCCTACAACAGAGATGCTCGGCCCACTGGCTTTCCTACAGGGAGACAGGCACTACAGGCGAGATTCAGGAAACAGCTCTTTCCTCCCCCTAGGCAGCAGCTGTGCTCCCCTACGACTCGCAACCTCACTCTAGGGGCTCCAGAGACTGGAGTTTCTGCACACTAGAGGGCACCACACAGAAATATGAAATGTCAAAAGAACATGGTTCAGACGAAAATATCACAAACACCAGAAAAAGGGCCAAATTAAAATGAATGCACCAATCTTCCTGAAAGAGAGTTCAAAATAAAAATCATAAACATGCTTATAGAGGTACAGAAAAATATTCGTGAACTCACGAACGAATTTAAGACGGAGATTCAATCATTAAGAAATACCATATCTGAAATGAAACATAAAATGGAGGGATTTAAAAACAGAGTAGATGTAGTAGAAGAGACGGTAAATGGAATAGAAATTAGAGAAGAGGAATACAAAGAAGGTGAGGCACAGAGAGAAAAAAGAATCTCTATGAATGAAAGAATATTGAGAGAACTGAGTGACCAATCCAAAAGGAACAATATTTGCATAATAGGAGTACCAGAAGAAGAAGAAGAAGAGAGAAAAAGGGATAGAAAGTGTCATTGAGGAGGTCATTGCTGAAAACTTCCCGAATCTAGGGAAGGAGATAGTCTCTCAGGCCATGGAGGTCCACCCCAACACAAGGAACCCAAGGAAGAAAACATCAAGACATATAATAATTAAAATGGCAAAGATCAAGGATAAAGACAGACTTTTAAAAGCACTTAGAGAAAAAAGATCACATACAAAGGAAAACCCATCAGGCTATCATCAGATTTCTCAAGAGAAACCTTACGGGCCAGAAGGGAATGGCATGATATATTTAATGCAATGAAGCAGAAGGGCCTTGAACCAAGAATAATCTACCCGGCAAGGTTATCATTTAAATTTGAAGGAGGGAATAAACAATTTTCAGATAGGCAAAAGCTGAGAGAATTTACCTCCCACAAACAACCTCTACAGTGCATTTGGAGGGACTCCTGTAGATAGAAGTATTCCTAAGGCTAAATAGATGTCAACCAAGGAATAGACAAAAAGTACAGAATATGACTCATAACATATAAAGAATTAGGAGGAAGAAAAAGGAGGAAATAAAAAAAAGAATCTTAAGGTTTTGTTTGTAATAGAATATGAAGTGAGTTAAATTAGACTGTTAGATAGTAACGGAATTACCCTTGAACCTTTGGTAACCACGAATCTAAAGCCTGCAATGGCAATAAGTACAAACCTATCGATACTCACCCTAAATGTAAATGGTCTGAATGCACCAATCAAAAGACGTAGAGTCACTGAATGGATAAAAAAAAACAAGACCCATCTATATGCTGCCTACAAGAGACTCACTTCAAACCCAAACACATACGCAGACTAAAACTGAAGGGACAGAAAAAGATATTTCATGCACCTAATAGTGAGAAAAAAGTAGGAGTTGCAGAGCTTGTGTCAGACAACATAGACTTCAAAACAAAGAAAGTCACAAGAGACAAAGAAGGGCATTACGTAATGATAAAGGGGTGAGTCCAACAAGAGGATATAACTATTATAAATATCTATGCACCCAACACAGGATCACCTACATATGTGAAACAAATACTAACAGAATTAAAAGGAGAAATAGAATGCAATGCATTCATTCTAGGAGACTTCAACACTCCACTCACTCCAAAGGACAGATCAACCAGACAGAAAATTAAAGAGACAGAGGCACTGAACAACACACTAGAACAGATAGACCTAACAGACATCTATAGAACACTCCATTCAAAAGCAACAGGATACACATTCTCCTCAAGTGCACATGGAACATTTTCAAGAATAGATCATATACTAGGTCACAAAAAGAACTTCAGTAAATTCAAAAAGATTGAAATTGTACCAGCCAGCTTCTCAGTTCAAAAAGGTATGAAATGAGAAATAAATTACACAGAGAAAACGAAAAAGCCCACAAACACATGGAGACTTAATAACATGCTCCTAAATAATCAATGGATCAATGACCAAATAAAAACAGAGATCAAACAATATATGGAGACAAATGAAAACAATAATTCAACACCACAAAATCCGTGGGACACAGTGAAGGCCATGCTAAGAGGGAAATATATTCCAATACACGCCTACCTCAGCAAAGAAGAACAATCCCAAATGAACAGTCTAAACTCAGAAACCTTATGGGCCAGAAGGGAGTGGCATGGTATAGTGAAACTAGAAAAGGAAGAACAAATGAGGCCCAAAGTCAGTGGAAGTAGGGACATAATAAAGATTAAAGCAGAAATAAATGAAGTTAAGAAGAATAAAACAATACAAAGAATCAATGAAAACAGGAGCTGGTTCTTCGAGAGAATAAAAAATTAGATAAACCCCTACCCAGACTTATCAAGAAAAAAAGAGAGTCTGCACACATAAACAGAATCACAAATGAGAGAGGAAAAATCACTATGGACAACACAGAAATACAAAGAATTATAGGAGGATACTATGAAAATTATATGGTAACAAACTGGATAACCTAGAAGAAATGGACAACTTTCTAGAAAAATATAACCTTACAACGCTGACCCAGGAAGAAACAGAAAATCTTAATAGACCAGTTACCAGCAAAGACACTGAATTGGTAATCCAAAAACTACCTAAGAACAAAACTCCAGGACCAGATGGTTTCACTGCTGAATTTTATCAAACATTTAGTGAAGACCTAATACCCATCCTCCTTAGTTTTCCAACAAGTAGAAGGGGAAGGAATACTACCAAACTCACTCTATGAGGTCAACATAACTCTAATACCAAAACCAGGCAAAGACACCACAAAAAGAGAGCTACAGACCAATATCCCTGATGAACATAGATGCAAAAATACTCTACAAAATATTAGCAAACTGAATTCAAAAATATATCAAAAAGGTCATCCATCATGATCAAGTGGGATTCATATCCAGGATGCAAGAATAGTACAACATTTGAATATCCATCAACATCATCCACTACATCAATAAAAAGAAGGACAGAAACAACAAGATCATCTCAAAAGATGCTGAAAAAGCATTCAACAAAATTCAACATCCATTCATGATAAAAACTCTCAACAAAATGGGTATAGAGGGCAAGTATCTCAACATAATAAGGGCCATATATGACAAACCCACAGCCAACATTATACTTAACAGCGAGAAGCTGAAGCTTTTCCTTTAAGATCGGGAACACGACAAGGATGCCCACTCTCCCCACTTTTATTCAACAAAGTACTGGAGGTCCTAGCTACGGCAATCAGACAACATGAAGAAATAGAAGGCATCCAGATTTGTAAGGAAGAAGTTAAACTGTCCCTGTTTGCAGATGACATGATATTGTACATAAAAAAACCCTGAAGAACCAACTCCAAAACTACTAGATCTAATATCTGAATTCAGTAAAGTTGCGGGATACAAAATTAATACACAGAAATATGTTGCATTCCCATACACTAACGATGAACTAGCAGAAAGAGAAATCCAGAAAACAATTCCATTCACAATTGCATCCAAAAGAATAAAATACCTAGGAATAAACCTAACCAAGGAAGTGAAAGACCTATACTCTGAAAACTATAAAACACTCATGAGAGAAATTAAAGAACATACCAATAAATGGAAACACATCCAATGCTCATGGATAGGAAGAATTAATACTGTCAAAATGGCCATCCTGCCTAAAGCAATCTACAGATGCAATGCAATCCCTATCAAAATACCACAGCATACTTCAATGAACTAGAGCAAATCATTCTAAAACTTGTATCGAACCACAAAAGACCCCGAATAGACAAAGCTATCCTGAGAACGAAGAATAAAGTGGGGGGTATTACGCTCCCTGACTCAAGCTCTACTACAAAGCCACAGTAATCAAGATAATTTAGTACTAGCACAAGAACAGACCCATAGACCAATAGACCAGACTAGAGAGCCCAGATATAAACCCAAGCATATATGGTCAATTAATATACAATAAAGGAGCCATGGATATACAATGGGGAAATGACAGCCTCTTCAACAGCTGGTGTTGGCAAAACTGGACAGATACATGTAAGAGAATGAAACTGGATTATTGTCTAACCCCATACATAAAAGTAAACTCAAAATGGATTAAAGATCTCAATGTAAGTCATGAAACCATAAAACTCTTAGAAAAAAATATTGGCAAAAATCTCTTGGACATACACATGAGCAACTTCTTCATGAACATATCTCCCCAGGCAAGGGAAACAAAAGCAAAAATGAACAACTGGGACTATATCAAACTCAGAAGCCTCTGTACAGCAAAGGACACCATCAGTAGAACAAAAAGACATCCTACAGTATGGGAGAATATATTCATAAATGCCGTATCCGATAAGGGGTTGACATCCAAATTATATAAAGAGCTCACGCACCTCAACAAACAAAAAGCAAATAAGTCAATTAAAAAATGGGCAGAGGACATGAATAGAGACTTCTCCAAAGAAGAAATTCAGATGGCCAACAGGCACATCAAAAGATGCTCCACATCACTAGTCATCAGAGAAATGCAAATTAAAACCACAATGAGATATCACCTCACACCAGTGAGTATGGCTGCCATCCAAAAGACAAACAACAACAAATGTTGGCGAGGATGCAGAGAAAGGGGAACCCTCCTACACTGCTGG
>JAVSCE010011328.1:0-38906 GCA_032199065.1 Smutsia gigantea
GGGCCGGGTGACTCACTTCCTGCTGTGAGCCTCGGACACAGACACGCAAGGAACGCATCTGTCCTGTCCGCTGGTGGATGCAAATAGGCTGGCTCACCCCATCCCTTCCTTACCTTCTGGGAGACCTGACTGAGCAGCAGCTCGGTGTGGCACACCTTGCTTCTGGCATTCCTCAGCTCCAGGCACAGCTTTGAGATCTTGTCCTGGGAATCCTCCAGCTTTGTCTACCCGAAGAGACGCACCACGAGGTTAGCACCAGCAGGCCAGACAAGAGCCCACCTGGCCGGGGCCCACAGAGACCTGGGAAAGCCTGGTTCCTCGGTTGTTCTACTATTCTCAGGTCATAGGGATTTAATTTCTTAGCTTTAAAAAGTAAGTTAAGGTTGATTTCTGAATTCCTGATTTAACAAAAGAAAGAAAAAAAAAGACCTTAGATTCCCAAATCAGGGGCCAAAGAGCCCTGTGGCTGTGTAGCAAACTCATAGGGATTTAAAATTTTTGAAGGAACAGAGCGACATCTGTCGGTCACCATGTGAACTACCAACTGAGACAGGCAGTTCAGTTTCATTATTAGATGTGCTGTGCACCGGTGGATGGCGCTCTCTCTGCAAAGCTGGGCTTCAGGTGGCTGCTGGGAGAAAATTAACCATACAAAAACCAATGTGAAACAGGACAGGACAGTGTCAGTGTCCCATCCGATTGAAGGTTTGAGACTGTACAGTGCCCAACAGGTGTAAGTAATTGTGGTCATTAAAAAATGCAATTGAAAAAAATGTTTAAAAGTTACGTGTATTATTTTCAAACAGCTTCTAACTTGTCAGGATGACACTAAGTTGTTCAGATCTCCTTGGGAAGTAGAACTGTTCGGTGTTACTTTTGGCTGCTGAGGGCCAGGAAAAAATTACTGCAATGCTAAGGGAGCTACAAACCAAGAGCTGGAGAACCTGTGTCCTAAACGAAATGTATCTGGCATGAAATCGATGTGCCGCAACTTCAGAGAGGGAAGTTCTTCGCCTTAGTTAAGATGAACAAAGTGCTTTCAAGTGGCCCTTATTTCGGGGCCACTTCTACACAAGCTCCCATTTACTGCCCCCTAATTCAGGAGACTGCCACCTCCCCCTATTCTATCCCCCCCTTGCCACTGACCCCCAGCACCGGTCACATTCAACAGCACCCCGGTTGACTCTGCCGGGTGTCGCTGTTTGTACCTGCAGTTCCTGGCTCTGGTTGTAGAATTCCTCTCGGTCATGCTGGAGCTGTCTGATCTGGCTGTGGAGCTGGGTCACCACCGTGTCTCGCTGCTCCTGAAGCTGACTGTATCTGGCTTGTTCTTTCTGCAGACTAACCTTCCACATCTGGATGTCTTTCTCTTGTAACTTCAACTGGTCTTTCTAGCAGAGACCAAAGATGCCATCATCTTAGCTGATGGCCAACATGGGCGGCGATGCTGAAGCATTTAACACATGCCACAATGTTTCCCCTCAACAGGCACATGCCGCCCTGAACCTGTGGCTACAGGTCCAGAATCTGACACCACATATCATCTAACTTGGCTTTGGGGCAAAAGGGCTACCAAATTTCACATTAGCAAATTTATCCTAAGTTTGTTAAAGACCTTCTTCTATCAGGATGAATTTGCTCCCAACACCCTCAAAAGTCCTAACCACTAGCACTGGTATAGCATGTCTAATTAAGGTCACTAAAAGATGAACAGTTACTGAACGATCACCTGCACCAGGCACTGAACAAGGGCTTACTGACGTGATTTCCTTTTACCACCACAGTTAAAATAGGTCCTGCTGGCATTATTTCCATTTCACAGAGTGGTAACAGAGACTTCAGGTAGCTAACTTTACTTCTCTAAGTTAACAGGTATAACAGGTGGTTGGGCCAGTTTAATCTCCTGGTCTGAATGGCTTCACAACTGGGCCCCAAGTTTTTTGCCATAAAATAACTTCAGGAGAGCTGGTTCCACGTTTGGAGAAACAATCTTTGGACTCTGCTGTCACCATGGCCAACTACACACACACACATACACAGACTCCCTTGTCTCCACAGTTTGCAAGAGCTGCAAGGGAATTCAGACATCAAGCCGCCCACGTCTCACCCTCAGAGGGTTAAGCGGCCTGGCCAAGCAGTACCACTAAGCAGAGCTAGGAAGGAGGACTTGGCCCTCGACTCAGCCGCCACTCTTTACAAACTATCACAGTGGCACAGAACAAAAGAAAAAACAAGCCCACCTTCTCCCAGCCTCTGTAACGCTCACCATAGCAGCATTGTGTTCCTCCAAGGCAGCTGCTCTGATCACCTTGCGGAGGAGCCGCCTGTTCCGGAGCGCATGCTGCTGCCTCTTAAAACGCTCATAGAGTAACTGGTTGTGCAGTAAAAGCAACTGGTTACGGAGGGTGCGGATCTCATCTGAGGGAGGAGAGCCTGATTTTAAAGCAGAGGGAGGGCGGCAGAGACGCCTTTTACTTACCATTCAGTCAAGTCCCTGCCCAGGGTTTGTTAGCTCAAGAAACACAATTCCTTTAAGAAACAAATCACCACTCACTTTGCAAATGACCACTTGGTTCTCAGCAACGGCCATTCATTAGGTGGTGAGGGGAGATTTCTACCTATCTCCCTTTTGAAGGAACGAGAAGGGGTTTAATGTGGGATGCCTCTTTGAGAGCCTTTTTTTACTTTTCCCCACAAGCCTGAACCATCCCTGTTCACCATCTAAGAGCCCTTTTGTTCCTTCACACTGTGTTCTCCTCCAAGACCTCTCCCAGTACCACCAACTGCACTTGGGTCTTTTCCAGGGAAGCCTGGCAAGATATCTGCACTTTTTACACTCCCTCTCCCAAGCCCTTGGTACTTGCCACTTCTCAAAAATAGGAAATGCTGGCTTTGTGACACTTGAGATACTATTTAGCCAAGCAGATGATCTGGCTGGAAAAGGAACAAAGGGGAGCTGTTTCCTAGAGGGCACACCTCCTTCAAGGACAGAAAAGGCAACAAGCAAGCAGGATCCAACACAGGGGCTGGATTTGGAGCCAAAGTAACTTTACCTCCAAAGTGGGTCCAGTCCACAGACTTGCTGGGTAAAGACAACCTAAGAAGAAAGTTGTTGAATAACAAAGTTACTGACCTTACCCAGAAAAAACTTAACTGGACTTTTAATTGTAGCAAGATTAGATCACTTCCCTGTGATTGAAAGTGGCACTAGCTTAAAAGATTTTGAAACCCACAGTTGCAGAGAGTCAGAGGAGAAGCCTTGCAGAGTGGAGGCCCAAGGGCAGGGCTCATGGTGGCCTGCTTCCGGCAGCTGCCTGAACAGCTGCTCAAACACTATGAGCTGTTTCCAGCCCTCTGCTGAAATACAAGGGGTAGCCCAGTTTAAAGAAAGAGGAGGTAATTTACCCTGAGCCTATTGCACCAAATCTCATTCAAAAAGAGGAAACTTCAATATCATCATCTCTGTCAAATTCCACCTTAAGTTACTATAAAGAAGAAATCTTAAAACTAACATTCCCCAAGAATCTGTTCAGAAATGGGAGAGGATTTGAACTCTGGGCTAGTGAGTTCCTTATCCTTTCCTGGACCACCTCTGAAAAGGGTAATATAGGAAAGGTTGAAAACCAGTGTGTCTCAGGTCAGTTTATTTCTAAGAAACCTTGTTGTGGAGGATGGGAGTGGAGACGGGGGCAGACCACCCTCAACTTGCATTAAAATGGTGATAATTTTTATCTCCCGTCTGATGAACTACATTACCAAAAGAGGAAAACAAAAAATCTGTAGCTAGAAGAGGAGACACCATGACAAATACTCCTATATTATTTGTACTGAAACTTTGTTCTCAAATTTTCAGAGAGCAAATGTGAAAGCATTTCAGTATCCTCATAACAAAGTGGCACAAAGAGGCCTATACGTAAAGGATTCATTTTTAAAAGGGATGCTGTTATTAGAGGGCTTACTCCAGCTTAACATGTATACAGAGATGATGCACAGGTTCACATAGGCACGAAAGCAGCAGACTGGAAGGGCGTCTGACACACAAGAGGACCAGCTGCCCCTGGTAAAAGCGTGAGGAATGGCTCCTGTGCCCACCCCTCTGCCTCCTGTATTTCTGTATTTTCTAACAAAATGGAGTGTTTACAGAGAGAGCCCAGGCCGGCGCCTTACTTGCTCAGTTCCTTGCTGTGAGCCTCCGCCCCCTGCTGTATCAGCCTGTCCAGCACTTCCACCGGGGAGGCAAAGGGTGCACAGTCTTCCTCTGCGGTGCCTTTCATTTTCTGTGACAGTTCTTCAGTCTTCTTGCTGACAAAATGACGGGCAGTCTTTGGCAATGCCACCTCGAACAGATGATCATACGGGGGAGGCTGCCCACTTCCAAACCCCACTCCCCTCTGAGGTGGAATTTTACAAGGGCTGGGCGTGAGGATGCTGGTCTCCAGGGAAGCCTGGCGCTCCCTGTTCCCGGCAGGGCTTTCCTCTGCGCTGCCACAGGGTGGGTCTATGGGAGTAAAGGCTTGCTTTGGTGTGTCAGGCCCAAGCTTGTCCTGGGAGGAGTTCAAGGGCTCAGGGTTTACACTGGTGCCCTGGGCTCCGGAGGCTGCCGAGTGGGTCTTCCGTGGACAGCCCGGAAGACTGTCCCGGTAGAAGGGAGAGTCAAAGCCTCCTCGAGGAGCCAGGGGCTCAGCACCGGCCGTCGTGATCTCAGAGAGTTCTTTAAATATTGCGGCTGAGGGGAGAGAGGGAGACAAGAAACACCCCAGTCATCTGGCCGTCAGAGGGAGGCCATGCTATGTGGGGCTGTGTGCTGCCATGTGCCCCCCAGAACAGACAGAAAGCAGCCTCTCTTCAGCTGGCATAGGACCCAGAATAAAACTCCCAACTTCTTCCCCTAAGAGAAGAAAACCAAGCAAGGCCATGAGTTTTGACACTAAATCCCGACTTTAGAGTGGAGCGAGGGAGGGTTTTATCAGCTCGCAGCCGTCTCGCCTAGAATCCCCCAAGAATTACCTTCTTCTTTATCCTTCTCAAGGCTATCTTCCTCAGAGGCCAGGCCACCTAAAAACCCTGGAAGATCACTCAGAGTGACGGGACCTCTGCTGCCAGGTGGCTCTTCTGAAGAGGAACAAAGACAACCCAAGTCAGAGGAACGCACCGCGGCGGAGAGGGTGTGGGACAGCTCTTCCTGCTCAACGGAGAGAGGGCTGGCAACGGCTCTCTCCTGCAGCCGCTACAGAAAGCTACGGCAAATAGCCTAACCAAAGGCACCAACAACTAATTCCATACAAAATAATATACTCCATTCTTAATGTCTCAGAGAACAAATAAAACCAGCTCAAAACACAGGTACTTCACGACAACCACTTAAAAGCTTTTTTTGATGTTATTATTAAGTTGGCTTTTAGAATTAATTACATGTTTCATTACCTCTGGGCTTCCGTGTTTTGCGGTGTTCTGGAATTTTTTGTTTCCACATACAACCCAACAGGAGGAGACAAGCAAAGATCTACAATTCTCCAGAGATTTTACCTAGTCCTCTGTCATTCGGCAGTTGCTGTCTGTGTAGACAGGGCCTTGTAGAATCTGCTCTCTCTTCCTGAAATGACAGGCACCACTTAAACCACAAGGCGGACAACTGTGAGCATATTTTCTAACGCAAGACAGACATCCTAAATACCTAAAATTTTAGTATATTATAAAGGTGTTTAAAAGTTTAGCCAAGTGAGTCTCAAAATGTTTAGTCTCAGAATGACTTCATATTCCTAAGACTTATTGGGAATCCCCTGAGGTTTTTTTTTTTATAAGGTTGTATCTATTGAGAGTGACCATATTAGTAACTAAAACAGAAATTTTAAAAATACTGACCTAGTAATTCACTGAATAAATACATTACATATCAAAACAAATGACATATTTTTATGAAAAACAACTATATTTACCAAAATCAAAAGAAAACAAATTTAGTGAGAAGAGTGGAGCTGTTTCACATTTTTGCCATCTCTTCAAGGTATCTGGCTTACTGGAAGGCAGCTGGATTCTCCTATCTACCTCTGCACTCAATCTGTGCAATACATTATTCTAGCTAAAATATATGAAGAATATTCTGGGCCCCACAGGTAAGTAATTATAAAAAGAAAATATATGTTAACAGACTTTTCAGATAACTATGGATAACCATCTCTGACATCACACCAACACTTGACAAGGGGTAATTTCTTAAAGGTCAGCTGCAATGTGGAATCTGAACCACGGCAACTGACTTTCCTAGTGTTAAAATCCGCTAGCCCACTGGTACTCTGAGTGCACCTTTGACCTAAGTATGAGCCTGTGACATCATACATTACACACTTAGGAATTGCTGATTCACTACGTTATGCAGATCTGCCAAATGCTGAAACATTTCCTTATACAAAATCAAAAACCTAAATTATTAACCAAGCTTCCTAAAACTTTTCAATCTCATCATAAAAGCCTCAGGGATGCTATCAAGCTCACGGTGGCAGATATCAGTTCGTTTTTTAATATTTTTATTTCACCTGAGTTGAATTTACCAGGGGCAACAAACAACATGAGTTGTTTATTTTGAGCTGGCAGACTTTGCTTGTCATTTAAGAAACTCCCATTTAAGAAAATGCCAGATACTCGAGTCTGAATAACCACAGTTTTTCAGTCAGCTGTTCTTTCAAATAAAATTGGTGCTCCATGAAAAAGAGCAGCTGGTTCAGCTCTCGACTCAAATAAACTGCACATTGCTTGAGATGATCACCATACTTTGGTTTGTGGTAAACGTGCGTTATATTTCTATTTTATCACAAAGAACACTAAACATACATGTTCTCAAGGGTCAATATTTAGTAAAACCAGTAATTTTCACTGCCTTCTACTGGAAGCTCTTAAATTCTGTGTTTTCTCTTTTTTTCTTTTAAACTGAAAACGCATCAAGGAAGAAGAGTGCCATCCCCACCGGGACTGTTCGGTGCCTGCTTTGATTTGTGCTAAGAGGCAGCCACTTCACCCACCACTGTCCCTGCACCATGAGAGCCAACGCCAACACAGTAACAAGGGCAAGCGACAGCACAATGTTACTGTGACAGCTCTGTCCACCTCATGGAGTCAAAGGCTTTCGGAACCACAAGGGGTGGCAAATCATACTTTAAGAGCTGCTGGTTAGTCTATTTTCAATTGTTCTGACTGAAACCCATCACATTTTAGATCAAAATCCTATGGGGCGTAGCAGGCTTCACAAAGCAAGGACGTGAATGGGTCACTGTGCTTGGGCAGAGGGACAGCAGACCAGCCTGAACACACCTTCTTGGGGGGCATGGCTGCAGCCTGCGGGAGGGAAATGTGCACAAAGTCATCCGAATGGCAGAGCAGGGCTGGAGGAGGAGAAGTTGCTGGGGTTCCCAGAGGAGTTCCTTTTCCACCTGCTCAGAGACAGGACAGAATAAACACAATCACTGAGCCTAACAGAAAAACTGCTGAATTTTTTTCAGCCTGTTACCACAAAAAAAGCTTCCAAAGTTAACTTTCTGGGGATCTAGATCAGTCTTCCTTTTTTAGGTTCACTTTACATGTTCTTTCTGGAAGTTCCAGGGGTTTGCATTAGTGTCAAACACAGGTTATTAAGGCAAGTGGCTCCCAAACCCACTGTTGGATCTTTCTTGTCATAAAAGGTAGGCCCAAACTAACCCACCAAATCCAACCTAAGACATACTTACCAGTTGTACCAAAGACTTTACTGTAAGGGTGTGACAAATCAGGTGGGACATTTCCAGGAGAAGTTGGAGGAGTGGTCATACCACAAACCATGGATGGGCTCCAAAGAGTAGCCTGGGAAGTTAATAAGGAATGTCAGCAATGATGAATGAACACTAAATCATCCCCAAGGTTTAGATCCATGACTGATGGTCACTTTAAATTTAGTCCTTTCAAATGGAAAAAGCATCTTACTAAGTTTTATTAGGAGACAAGTTGCATTTTCTAAGTCTAGACTCCACAGGGACACATGTGGTAATAGCAACTTTCTGTGCTAGGATCACGCATCCTTAAATTGACTCCCAAAAGGAGTACACGCTTTCCCAACCATATGCTAAATCCTGACCCAAGTGGTCGGCTTCATCAGCCAGCAGAGAGGAAAGCAGGCACACTATTTGACACCATACTTGTGGCGGCTCAGTTAACAGCCGAGTCGACGGGGAACTCAGAGTCTGAGGTAGCTGCCCGGGCATAGTTAACAACATCAGCCGAGAGGTGGGGTGAGGAGTAGAAGTAACACTCCCTAAAATGAAAGGGAAAGAATGCACGGGGTTAGTGGGTGCTTTTAAATTATTCTGATAAAAACACTGTGGTCTTCTAGGTCATTCGGTCATA
Source organism: Smutsia gigantea (assembly GCA_032199065.1). NCBI lineage: Eukaryota > Metazoa > Chordata > Mammalia > Pholidota > Manidae > Smutsia > Smutsia gigantea. The sequence continues at coordinate 8,371 of JAVSCE010011328.1, forward strand.
TGCAGTTTTCTACATTTAAAAAACCTGAGGGAACTCCTGACATCCTTGGGGACAAAGTAACATTTAAAAGGTTCTTCAAATGCTCTTTGGAAATAAAGTTCATTAAGGTCTGATGCCTAGTTAAGCTTCATGATGGCTTGAGGAAGCACAACCTGGATAACAAGTTCAGTGTGTGCAACGTACAGGTAAGCCCAACTTTTATATGAAACCAATTCTAAATTGTCCAGACTCATGTAATCTGTGTCAATGCTATAGCCCAGAGGGCCTCCCTTAGAAGTACCTGAAAAATGGAAAGATTCCCTTATAAGGTGGAGCGAAGAAATCAAACACGTGAATCCATTTTTTTTTAAAGTATTGAAGACACATCCCCAAGCCTGCTGGTATACTATCGGGTAGGAGATCAAGGACATGAGACCCTAAATTAAACTTGGAGGAGAAATTAATCAGGAGAAAATTTTAAATACTAGGGAAGTAGCTCCTAGAAAACTAAGTCTTATTCTACGAAAAGAAAACAGAGTCAACAAAAACAAACAAATGCTTTCCAGAGACAAAGTTGTAAAGCAGATAAGTACCAAAGTCACTTTTTACCATAGCTATTCTGGGTGTCAACATAAGGGCTGGCAGCGACATCGGCTGAACGATGAGGAAAGCGGGCTGAGATCTGGTGAGACACAGAATAGCCGTCTTCATACGAGGCTTCTGTAGGGTCCAGAGAGATTTTGGCACACTCTATTACAACATCATGTGTTTCTAATCTCTTCCACCTGTAAAAGGCAACGAAAGTCAAGAAATACAAGTCATAATCCACTCAATCAAACCACCAAATACTTAAGAGTGCCCCCTCTATGCCCACCACTGAACTAGGATTAGCAAAGAACAAGGCAGAACCACCCCAGCCCAAATACTAAGCAGTCCTCATATATAAAGATTTAGTCATTCATTTTACAAACCTATACCCTCCCTATGTAAAATGGCTATATCAATTATCAGAAACTAATCTGAAACAAAAATCTCATCAACAGAAGACTGGAATAGTTTCAAAATAGAACACAAACCACGCAGAGCAATCACCAGGGGGAAAATCTCCTTTGAAACAAAGGTATCAAAGAACAAGGAGACCTGGAAATGGCTGGGTGGCGGAGGCTGGTGTTAGGTCTTCTGTCAAAGCCTTGGGATTCTAAAATGCTCCGAGACCAGAAATACGGCACACAAGGACTCAAACTTAGAAAGGACATTTAAACAATTGTCTAGAGATTCCTGTTACGGGATCCACCTTGCCACTTCTAACAATTTAGCCTATGAAAATAGACATACATCAAGATGTGCAACAACGTTCAGCACAGATTGTAATAGAAAGAAAAAAGGAGACAACCCCAAGTCAAACCAAAGAGATATATTCTGTAGAAGAAAAATTATTACACCACCATGAAAAAGCATGCTTCTAGCACGTCAGTGGTCACCAGGAGTGGGGAGGGGACTGACCACAAAGGGCAGGGAAGAATTGTCTGGGCCATGAAATGCTCTTCATGTGATTGTGACTTCGGTCAAAACTTAACAAAATTGATGAATTTCAGTCTATGTAAATTATACCTTACTAAAGTTCATTTTAAAAATCATGCTTCCAAGCAATCTACAGATTCAATGCAATCCCTATCAAACTACCAACAGCTTTCTTCAATGAACTGGAACAAATAATTCTAAAATTCATATGGAAGCACAAAAGACCCCAAATAGCCAAAGCAATCCTGAGAAGGAGGAATAAAACAGGGGGAATTACACTCCCTGACTTCAAGCTCTACTACAAAGCCACAGTAATCAAGACAATTTGATATTGGCACAAAAACAGACCCACAGACCAGTGGAACAGAATAGAAAATCCAAACATTAACCCAAACATATACAGTCAATTAATATTTGATAAAAGTGCCTTGGATATACAATGGGGAGATGACAGCCTCTTCAGCAGCTGGTGTTGGAAAAACTGGACAGCTACATGTAAGAGAATGAAACTGGACTACTGTCTAGCCCCATACACAAAGGTAAACTCAAGGTGGATCAAAGACCTGAATGTAAGTCATGAAACCATAAAACTCTTAGAAAAAAACATAGGCAAAAATCTCTTGGACATAAACATGAGCAACTTCTTCATGAACATATCTCCCCAGGCAAGGGAAACAAAAGCAAAAATGAACAAGCGGGACTATATCAAGCTGAAAAGCTTCTGTACAGCAAAGGACACCATCAGTAGAACAAAAAGACATCCTACAGTATGGGAGAATATATTCATAAAAAACGTATCTGATAAAGGGTTGACATCCAAAATATATAAAGAACTCATGCACCTTAACAAACAGAAAGCAAATAATCCAATTAAGAAATGGGCAGAGGACATGAATAGACACTTCTCCAAAGAAGAAATTCAGATGGCCAACAGGCACATGAAAAGATGCTCCACATCGCTAATCATCAGAGAAATGCAGATTAAAACCACAATGAGATATCACCTCACACCAGTGAGGATGGCCAACATCCAAAACACAAACAACAACAAATGTTGGCGAGGATGTGGAGAAAAGGGAACCCTCCTACACTGCTGGTGGGACTGCAAATTAGTTCAACCATTGTGGAAAGCACTATGGAGGTTCCTCAAAAAACTCAAAATAGAAATACCATTTGACCCAGGAATTCCACTCCTAGGAATTTACCCTAAGAATGCAGCAGCCCAATTTGAAAAGGACAGATGCACCCCTATGTTTATTGCAGCACTATTTACAATAGCCAAGAAATGGAAGCAACCTAAGTGTCCATCAGTAGATGAATGGATAAAGAAGATGTGGTACATATACACAATGGAATATTATTCAGCCATAAGAAGAAAACAAATCCTACCATTTGCAACAACATGGATGGAGCTAGAGGGTATTATGCTCAGTGAAATAAGCCAAGCCGAAAAAGACAAGTATCAAATGATTTCACTCATATGTGGAGTATAAGAACAAAGAAAAAATACTGAAGGAACAAAGCAGCAGACTCACAGAACCCAAGAACGGACTAATAGTTACCAAAGGGAAAGGGACTGGGGAAAATGGGCGGGAAGGGAGGGATAAGAGGAAAAAGGGGCATTACGATTAGCAGATGTAATGTTGGGGGGGCACGGGGAGGGCAGTACAACTCAGAGAAGACAAGTAGTGATTCTATAGCATCTCACTACGCTGATGGACAGTGACTGTAATGGGGTTGGTGGGGGGACCTGATGAAGGGGCAGTTTAATAACCGTAATATTGCACATGTAATTGTAGATTAATGATAATAAAATAAATTATATTAAAAAAAAATCATGCTTCCACAAAAAGACATCCTACAGTATGGGAGAATATATTTATAAATGACGTATCCGAAAAGGGGTTGACACCCAAAATATATAAAGAACTCACGCACCTCAACAAACAAAAAGCAAATAATCCAATTAAGAAATGGGCAGAGGACATGAATACACACTTCTCCAAAGAAGAAATTCAGATGGCCAACAGGCACATGAAAAGATGCTCCACATCGCTAATCATCAGAGAAATGCAGATTAAAACCACAATGAGATATCACCTCACACCAGTGAGGACGGCCAACATCCAAAACACAAACAACAACAAATGTTGGCGAGGATGTGGAGAAAAGGGAACCCTCCTACACTGCTGGTGGGACTGCAAATTAGTTCAACCATTGTGGAAAGCAGTATGGAGGTTCCTCAAAAAAAACTCAAAATAGAAATACCATTTGACCCAGGAATCCCACTCCTAGGAATTTACCCTAAGAATGCAGGAGCCCAATTTGAAAAAGATATATGCACCCCAATGTTTATCGCAGCACTATTTACAATAGCCAAGAAATGGAAGCAACCTAAGTGTCCATCAGTAGATGAATGGATATGGAAGATGTGGTACATATACACAATGGAATATTATTCAGCCATAAGAAGAAAACAAATCCTACCATTTGCAACAGCATGGATGGAGCTAGAGGGTTTTATGCTTAGTGAAATAAGCCAAGCGGAAAAAAGACAAATATCAAATGATCTCACTCATATGTGGAGTATAAGAACAAAGAAAAAAACTGAAGGAACAGAACAGCAGCAAACTTACAGAACCCAAGAATGGACTAATAGTTACCAAAGGGAAAGGAACTGAGGAGGATGGGTGGGAAGGGAGGGACAAGGGGGGAAAAGGGGCAGTACGATTACGAGACATAATGTTGGGGGGGCGCGGGGAGGGCTGTACAACTCAGAGAAGACAAGTAGTGATTCTATAGCATCTTACTACGCTGATGGACAGTGACTGTAATGGGGTGGTCGGGGGGACCTGATGAAGGCGGTAGTTTAATAACAATAATATTGCACATGTAATTGTAGATTAATGATACCAAAATAAATTATGTAAAAATAAAATAAAATAAAATAAAAATCATGCTTTCCAATCCTGAGAAGGAAGAATAAAGCAGGGGGATTACGCTCCCCAACTTCAAGCACTACTACAAAGCCACAGTAATCAAGACAATTTGGTACTGGCACAAGAACAGACCCATAGACCAGTGGAACAGACTAAAGAGCCCTGATATAAACCCAACCATATATAGTCAATTAATATACAATAAAGGAGCCATGGACATACAATGGGGTAATGACAGCCTCTTCAACAGCTGGTGTTGGCAAAACTGGACAGCTACATGCAAGAGAATGAAACTGGATTATTGTCTAACCCCATACACAAAAGTAAACTCAAAATGGATCAAAGACCTGAATGTAAGTCATGAAACCATTAAACTTTTAGAAGAAAACATAGGCAAAAATCTCTTGAATATAAACATGAGCAACTTTTTCCTGGACACATCTCCTCGGGCAAGGGAAACAAAATAAAAAATGAACAAATGGGACTACATCATACTAAAAAGCTTCTGTACAGCAAAGGACACTATCAGCAGAATAAAAAGGCATCCTACAGTATGGGAGAATATATTTGTAAATGACATATCCAACAAGGGGTTAACATCCAAAATATATAAAGAACTCACACGACTCAACACCCAAAAAGCAAATAACCCTATTAAAAAATGGGCGGAGGATATCAACAGACACTTCTCCAAAGAAGAAATTCAGATGGCCAACAGGCATGTGAAAAGATGCTCCACATTGCTAATTATCAGGGAAATGAAACTTAAAACCACAATGAGATATCACCTCACACCAGTTAGGATGGCCAACATCAAAAAGACTAGGAACAACAAATGCTGGAGAGGATGCGGAGAAAGGGGAACCCTCCTACACGGCTGGTGGGAATGTAAACTAGTTCAACCATTGTGGAAAGTAGTATGAAGGTTCCTCAAAAAACTAAAAACAGAAATACCATTTGACCCAGGAATTCCACTCCTAGGAATTTACCCTAAGAATGCAGGAGCCCAGTTTCAAAAAGACATATGCACCCCTATGTTTATCGCAGCATTATTTACAATAGCCAATAAAATGGAAGCAACCTAAGTGTCCATCAGCAGACGAATGGATAAAGAAGATGTGGTACATATACACAATGGAATATTATTCAGCCATAAGAAGAAAACAAATCCTATCATTTGCAACAACATGGATGGAGCTAGAGGGTATTATGCTCAGTGAAATAAGCCAGTCGGAGAAAGACAAGTACCAAATGATTTCACTCATCTGTGGAGCATAAGAACAAAGCAAAAACTGAAGGAACAAAACAGCAGCAGACTCACAGAACCCAAGAATGGACTAACAGTTACCAAAGGGAAAGGGACTGAGGGGGTGGGTGGATGGGAAAGGAGGGACAAGGGGAATAAGGGGCATTACGATTAGCACACATAATGTAGGAGGGGCACGGGGAAGGCAGTATAGCACAGAGCAGACAAGTAGTGACTCCATAGCATCTTACTACGCTGATGGACAGTGACTGTAATGGGGTATGTGATGGGGACTTGATAATGGGGGGGGGGGTGAATCTAGTGACCACAATGTTGCTCATGTAATTGCATATTAATGATACCAAAATAAAAATAAATAAATAAAAATCATGCTTTCAAAGATGAAATGACTTTTGGTCAGGATATAATCTTAAATGAATAAAGGATACAAAAGTACTCAGAGATATGCCCACAAATAGATATGACCACACTTAGTATTCAAATTGGAAGAACCCACCAAATGATTTCACTCATATGTGGAGTATAAGAACTGAGAAAAAAACTGAAGGAACAAAACAGCAGGAGACTCACAGAACCCAAGAACGGACTAATAGTTACCAAAGGGAAAGGGACTGGGGAGGATGGGTGGGAAGGGAGGGGCAAGGGAGAAAAAGGGACATTACGATTAGCAGATATAATGTTAGGGGGACACAGGGAGGGCTGTACAACCCAGAGAGGACAAGTAGTGACTCTGTGGCATCTCGCTACACTGATGGACAGTGACTGTAATGGGGTTGGGGGGTGGGGGGACCTGATGAAGGGGGTAGTGTAATCACCATAATATTACTCATTTAATTGTAGATTAATGATATCAAAATAAACTTAAAAAAAACAAATTGGAAGAACTGAAGTTACAGGTGATATTTCTTTTCTGCTTTCACCTCGTCAGTATTGGAGAAATATTCTACAAAGCCCTAATAACTAGTACAACATTTACTTGCTCAGGTATAACCTTACTTTCTTTTAGACAACATAACTTTGCTATGCATGTTTCTAAGTAGTCAGTAATCCAACAGTGTCCCTTCTTCATGTTCCAAAGTTTACTGAGAAACAGCCCAGCAGTCCTGAGGGCACTCCATGGGTCTACCCTAACAAAGCATCTGATACTAAACAACTATTCTAAAATGCTCATCATTAAACCTTATGTGCAGAAAATGTGGCATTAAATATAGAATGAAAGAATGCAGGGCCTGGGAGAAAGTAAGATTTCAGGGTTGCATCTTCAGTCACCACGAGATTCTCACTGCCCATGGTGTTTGTGTTGAGTGACAGTCTCCTCTTTACCTATTATCAACATTTCAAGAAAGTGACTGAGTTGGACCAAGAGTCAGAATGCGTATGTACACACAAGATCGATTTTTTAGAAGAAAACAGGAATCATAAGTAGAAATATATTTAAATGTTTTTATCAAAGTAATGTATGCTCTTACAAAATTTCCTTAGTTTCCTAAAGGGACTTCACATATTTTAACATTTTTGAAACTGGCAAGTATAGGCTAATCAGTTGGGTGTTAGTTTATCTGGCATTTTTTCTTTCTCAGACATACATAAAATATAATATATCCTATACACAATGGCCTATCACAACCAATGAAATACAGTAGTTTAAAAAGTCAATATAGTATTAAAAGATACCTCCCATGCCTTGCCCAACCCTTTTGGTAGCTGCTTCCAATTTTTTTAGCTGAATGGTCACCCTACCTCATATTTCTGAAGAATACTCCCTATGCTTTAAATTTCCTGATGTATGGATTTCAGACACCATCTATTAACTTTCTATTACAGTAGGTGAGGATTTAGGCAACTTTCATATTTCCTAACTCCCCTCTTCCCCAACACTATCAAAGTGCACAACTCTTTTGCTTTTTCTCCAGTATCTGTTTCAACCATGACTATGACTATGTACGCACTGCTTATGGCTGAGCCACAGAGGACACTATGGCATTTCCTTTCTTGTTCCATTTAGTTGGCCTGGAGTTGCAATAATTCTGTTTCTTTTCCTCAGTCTTCTGTGTATCTATTACTAATTCTTCCTCAACTTACTCTAACAACTCTGAAACAATGGCTAAATATGATTTTTATATAATGATATGCAAACAATCTGGCAGGATTATTCCCTCTCCTTTCTGGGGCCACCCTCTCCCACTTCATTCTGGAGGTTATTCTCAGCACTGTGGTAGAGTGGTGCCCCACACGTCCCCTGCCCATGACCCTAACTCAGGGCCCCACTTCCTGGACTCTGTGTTGTTCATGTTCCATTAGATAGACAACGAAGGGCATATGGGAGGTAAGCATCTCATACTTGATAGAAAATTTGGCTGGGTCTAGAATTCTAAGTTGAAAAACCTTTTCTCTCAATTTTGCAGGTACTTCAGAAGCTAACACCACTCTGCTTTTGATCTTTATTAAGTGTTTTGATTTTTTTCTCTCTGAAAGGTTTATCCCTAGTGTTTTGAAATTTCATAATACTGAGACTTGGAGCATTCTTCTTTACTGACCCGGGCACTAGATAAATCTTATCAATCTGGAAACACATGTCCTTCAGTTCCAGTATTAATGTATTTTCTTTGTTATTTGTACTTATATTGGAAATTTTCTTCTATTATTTCTTTCACTATTTCTTCCCCCACCAAAGTTTTCTCTCTTTTTAAAACTTTTTTTGGGATGTTGGACTTCTTGGAGTGATTAAATTTCTTACTTTTCTTCACATATTACACATCTCTACCTTTGATTCTGCTTTCTGAAATATTCTCAACTTTACCTTCCAATTATTTTATAGAATGTTTATTTTGGCTATCATTTCTAATTTTCAAGAGTTCTTTCTTTAGTTTCTGAATGGTCCCTTCCATGGCATCCTCACCTTTATATATAAACAGACACCTTATCTCTGTATCTATTATATATATTTCCTTCTGCTCCCTGTATTGTCAATGTTTCTTCCAAGCTCCTTTTCCACCTCTTTATGCTGGTCTCTTATCTCATGCATTACAGCTTTCAAAAGCCAGATGACCCCTACCGACACAAGGTGAGTGAGGTGAGTTGACCTAGGAGGCTTCGAAGCTGACATGGAACAGGAGCAGGAACAGGAACATGCTCATTCAACTATAAAACCCCAAACTCCACCAAATCTATAGTAAGGATATGTTTATTTTTAAATATAAATTCCCAAAAAGGGGAAGAATGGGAGAAAAGAGAATAGCCCCACAAGTTTCTGAAAATGGAAAGGAGACAGACAAGTGGTAACTGACTTCTCAAATCCAAGAAAGCAGAATCCTAAGCTGCCAGTGTTTCAAATCTAGTATCACCCTGATTTATACTGCAGAATCCTTAAAAAGCTAAAGAATTTTTATATCTCCAATACTTCTCAAACTGGAGACACGTGACAGGTAGATGAGGGCAGCTAATCACAAGATAAGGTGACAAGTCTTTGAGGAGCAGAACCCTTTCCCAAATCTATGCTCACAGGCAGCAGCCCATTTCTCATTTTCTGGAAAGGGTAAAACAGCGTTTCTGGACCAAACTACTCCAGAAATGGTTGATGGCATGAATACCCTTCAAACAAGGGGATTAAGTGAGCACATACATTCTGAGTGCCAAGACCACCAACCCTACCCCCACCAGCCTCCTCCCTCCAGCGCAGCCACACCCCTCAGAGGCTAGAGATCAGAAAGTCCTTTTCTAAAATACTGTGACCAGCTCAAGAGGAAAACAATACTGTCATCAGTATCTCTAAGAGAAGTTCAGATCAACACACCAGAAAGCTCAAAGTCAACAAGTCCCACCCTGTGAACAGAGCTTTTTGGTCTCCCCACCTAAACACAACTGGATCACCCTATCTTGGTGAGAAGCCTCAAAGATTTAAAAAAACAACAGAAGAGCAGCATAGAGGAAATAATTACACAGGGAAAAGAAAACCTAAAAAACCCAAACAATTGTCAACATTCTCAAAGACAGAAGACACTGCATCCAGGGAACAAAAACAAGGGACTATAAAAAAGGAGCATGCACAGAACTAAACACAATGGTAGAAACGCAACTATAACAGGAATAAAAGACAAAGAAAAGGAAATCTTTAGGAGGTAGAACCAAAGAGCAGATAGAAAACACAGGAGAGCGAAGGAAAGCAAAGGACAACTCCAGAGGCCCCATCGGAATGCAAGAAGTTCTAGAAACAAAGATAGAGACAGTGGAGGAAAGGAAATCATACAAATAACTAAAGAAAATCCCCTAAAACTTCAACATGAATGTCTCCAGACTGAACGAGAACAGATTCATACCAAGGACATCACTAGGGAATTTCAGAATACGATGAGAACAAAGAATGGACTCTACCAGTTCCCAGAGAAGAATATAGTCAGTACAGATGTTCAGAAATCAGAATGTCTTTGGATTTCTACAGCAACACTGGAAGCAAGGTGATAATGGAATAATGCCTTCAAACTGCCAAATGACAATGAGTCCCAACTCAGATGACTACACCCAGCCAAGCAGCTCCTTCCTTGCTCTACAAACGACTAGAGGATATATTCCATGACAACAGAGTAAGGCAAGAAAGAAGATGTGAGAAGCAGGAAATAAGAAACCCTGCACAGGAGAGAGAGAAAGGAAGGCCCTAGGTGAAATAAGATGACATCTGTATATGAGGTACAAAAGACAACCTGCTCAGATCAGGACATGCCAAGAGATGGGCATGCTGCAGGCCATCACTGCCACTGTACTATCTTTTCAACTGAGAACAAAGCATCTAGGTGACCCTGGCCCAGATAACTTTTCTGCATGCAGCTTGTCTTGAGCATACATTGATGAAGATGCTACTCTCCCTTCTCTGCCTGGATCAGCCGATGACATTACTTTCATCTCACAGAGGATTCTGTTCTGACCTATTCCTGGAAGCAGGCCACGGAGAGCATGGACCCAGCAAATAAGCAGTCTTCTCCCTCTGCCGTACTTCGGCAGCATATCCGGGACATGGTTCGCACTACAGGCCTTGCCAAATGCCCTGACTAGGGTAAGCCTTAACATTTCTCAGGACGCATCATGACCTTGCTCACTGACTTCCCCAGAAGAGGCTCTGTAGACACGCAAGGAAGGGGAAGCTGGACCAGGACTCAGACACTCAGTTCTTCCTCTCTTCTCCTAGGACATCCATCTAATAGTGACAAGACTGCCCATTCCTTATCCAGGCTTTGCTTCCTAATTAGCTTTTCAAAACAAAGTAATACATTTGGTAAACCTCTAAAGAAAGAGAATGATTAACATCAAAGCAAGAACTGTAGCTGTCTCTAAAGTAAGACAGGAAACGGTAAAAGACGGCAGCAACCGGGGAGGGTAATATCCATTTCCTAAGCTGGGTGGTGGTTACACACGCAGGGAGTCACGTGCTGTCATTAAACTTTACATACATGTTCTACTCTGCTTACAAGAGCTCTCACAGAAAGTTGCTTTGAGCTGACTTAGGCTCTGTGGGTGGGGGCGTTGTGCAGGGGTGAGATTTGCTGTGGGGGGTGGGGATCAGGCAGTGAGCCAGCTTTTTTACTGGGAGATCCCCAAATGTCACTATCTGTGAATTGGCTTCCCCAAAAAAGGGCTCAATCCCCTGCCTGGGGAGCAGAAGCCTGGCTGGCAGGAGAGAAAAGTAGGGGAGGGAGCAGAGCTTCTCCGGGTGCAGTGCGGAGAATTCCATTTTATTCTCTCCTGTCGTGACTCAGCTCCACCCTCCACCATGCCTGGAGTCCCTGCAGGTTCAGTGTCCCCAGAGAATAAACCTGGAAGCTTCTGCAGGGTCCCATGGAGGACAGCATACATGAAGAATGAAATGAAGAAAGGGACCCAAGGCATCCAGCCACTTGACATCCAAGCTTCCCACCATCCACCTGTTTTAGACTACAGGCTGCCCCGCAGGCATCTGCACTGCAGCATCCTCCACTGTTGAATGAGCCAATAACTCTCTGTGAGGAATATGTTCTAGGTGCATAAAAAGCTTCAGCTACACAAGTCCTTTAAAATGGACTGATTCTGCAAGTGAAGAACCTATGTTCCCAAATAATGGCTTGACAAGGACATTTTCTAGATCACACTATCAATCTCTCAAGAGGTTCCGTAAAATTCTGTCACTAGTTTAGTTTCTATACCTTCGAGGGTCCAGTTCATGGTCCTTGGATCCAGTCACTAATTCCGGATGAATTCGCACATGCTCCATCATTGGCTAGAAGAGTTTGGGTTGACAAATTATAAAAGGTGTACATTTCTGTGGTATCTCCACACAATGGAATACTGCTTGACAGCAAAAGGAATGAAGCACTGACACGCACCACAACACGGACGACCCTGGAAACATGTTAAGTGAAAGAAGCCAGACACAAAAGACCACATATTCCATGGTTCCATTTACAAGAAATGTTCAGGATAGGCAAGTCTATAAAGGCAGAAAATATTTCAGTGGTTGCCTAGGGCAGGGGCTGAGGGGGCTGGCTGCACGGAAGGCTGAATTTCTTTTCAAAATTTCCCTCTGCCATTTCATACAAAAGTTATAAATGCAGCCTGTCTACATAGTCTGCTAAGTCTCAAAGGAATGAGCAGTTTCATTTACCTTGACCACTTCTTCAAAAGTCTCCAAGTTTTCCTTCATACTGTAGTGAGAACGTAGAAAGGAGACAAAGTTGCAAGGGTACATTCCATAAAGGCGATGAAAGAAGGCATAAACACTGGCATGGAGATGGACGAGATAGATTTCTGTCACGTGGCCTAAAAAGGGAACCGTTGAGAGGGAACTCTTAGCTGGATGCAAGATGATTTGTGCCAGCAGACAGACATGAGCACGTGGTTGCCAGCACGACTTTCTGTTCCTGTACACACCCACCTTGCTCCAAAGGTAGCAAGTCAGAGTGGTTTTCTGAAACACTGATCTGAACACACCAGCCACCACCCCATGTACAACCCATCAGTGGCTCCCTATGGCATGTGGATAAATGCCCATCTTCTTACAATGACCTACAGGGACTCTACCTGATCTGATCTCTGCCCTCCTCTCCAGTTATCCCTCAGAAAGGACTACAGACGTTCTCACAATACTCAACTACCCTTATAACGATAGGCATTCTCCCTAAAGCTTGTAACTATACCCCTCCATCGGCCTGCTCAGCATGAGTTTCTTAAGAGAGAACAGCACTGCCTTTCTCCTCTGTATCCCTGGGGCCCTGCACAGAGCTGAGGCATAACAGGCATGCAAATATTTGCAGAACGAATGGGCGACAACCATTTAAAGTCACTACATACAGTCTTACTATGCTTGTTTGTAACAACAGAGTGAAAAACTACCATCCAGAAACTAGCTTCAGGAGCTAGGAGTGGGAGGGATTGAAATTTCATTAACTATCCTTACCAAGACCCTGTGGCAACTGCCAAGTCAAAGTATCCATAAAGCTGCACCACCCTGACGGACAGACCACTCCTCTCCCCAGGGAAAAGTCTGTTAATCAGCAGGCACCCTATGAACCTGGGCTTGTCCTTTTATCCCGCATGGGAAGCCACAGTATCCTGGTTCATGGGGCTTACACATTTCATTTGCTCAACACAAATATCTCATGCTGGAGTCACCAGCAGATCCCAAATCTCACATGCTATGGCTTCACAGTCACCTTGATAGAGTTGTGCTACCTGCTGATATCAAAAAAACCCCACTGTATTCAAAGCCAGAGCACTTATTAGGACACACTGGGTTTTCCCTCCTCCTCCTACATATACAATGGGCAAGCTCTCAGAACTGGAAGTTTGTGCCCTGTCACCAGAGCAGCAGAGTAAGACAAAAAAGTTCCACAAGTTTAGTCCTTAGTCCTACGACACACACTGAGGTTGTTTTTCAGTTTACTGAAAATCACGAGGTTTCACATCCTACCAATGAGCTTCTCTGACAACGTTCAGGCCACCAGAACAAGGACGGCATCTCCTCCACAGCCGTACTTCTTGTTTGTGCCTATGGTGGATGTGCCCGGCGTATTTATTTCCTCATCTGGCTAGTGACAACCACCACTTCAGCCATAAAATTCCACACGTCCTTCCCTTATAGCTCATGACCTGTTACTCAGCAAACAGAGCATTCACCTGGTCAGGTGAAAGAGGGGTAAGGGAGCCGTTACCTGGTTTCTTCAGGCACCATGATGAAAGACGGCCAAAAATGTCAAAGAAATCATGAAGATGCTGTTTTCCTGATTGTGGGATCATTGGTAGCATGGTTATCAACACCAAGACACCTGTTGTGAGGACAATGACATCGGTGTCCATCTGCAGAAGGAAAGTCGAGCAAGAAGACAGACCTGTCAGGAGCAGGATTAGGATCAGCACACGAAGAGGTCCTAGTACCAAAGGGGGGGCAGATTAGAGGTGCACTCACACACTCGGTTCCCTGCCCCTGAGGGCTTTGGGGGACAACACTGAGACAGACTTGACGGAACGCTACTGGGGACAAGCTTGACGGAAATGAGTCTGTGCGGACCATTTTTTGAGGTACCAGGACAAACTCATCCAGGAGGGGAGCTTACACTTGGCCTGGGGACTCCCAAACCCTAAAGCCAGAGGGTGTCCTATGTGTAACACTTAGAGGGGAGCACAAAGCTGCTTTTCAACAGAACAAAGGAATACTGCTGTTTTTGTTCATTCCACCAGATCCTAAAGTATTTACTTTTTGTTAATCAATTGAAAAAACACTACCTATTGACACGGAGTTGACTATTTTTAAAGGATTATAACAGAAGTATAATTTAAGAAGAAATTAGTATAACACACTAACAAGTCTACTTAACAGCTCACCTTCATAGCAGTATTTCAAGATCAGCAAACAAAAAAGATATGATGACCTCTGACTATGTCTACAGTTTATAACTTTAGGCTAACTGAAGATACTTAATACCCGATGGATAATGAATCAACTAAGATTAGCTTCAGCAGCTCACCTGACCCATAATTAAATCATGAATGTTTGCCAAGTAACCAGAATTCAGATTTAAGAAACAAGATATTAATCAAAAGACTACCATGTAGGTGAAGACATTCATTATTCCTATTAAAAAAAGGAGTCTACAAGTTACATCAAGCACCAAGCCTTTGTTATGATAGATATCTAGGAAGAAGTACATAAAACATTGGTAGAAGAATCAGGAATATATAAGGAGAATTTGCAATGAGTTCCAGTGGAAAAGACCAACTCTAATTTATCATGACATTCTAACTGAAGGCCTAGGTAGTGATCCACGACTAGTTTTCAAGGCTTATCCTTCTGGAAAAGGTAAGTGTTTTGCAATCTGAACTAAACAGTGTGTCTCAAAATTGTATTATATTCTCATTGATCTATTTGCTTTAAAAAATTGGGTTGTTAGAATCATTCCCATTTTTTCACAACATTAAATGCACACTTCATGACACCCTACCAATGTGAGTCCTTGGCACCCACCTCTAGGGATAACAAAACAATTACCCTTGTTGGCAGAGACAAAAATCAATCTGCATGGTGCTGTATCAGATGAATCCAAAGGTACTGCCACCCTGGAACAAATACTACTGAGTATTTTCATGTCTCTGTGAGGCACAGGCAGTTAATATTAACCGCATTTTCTTATTTTATAGATAGGAAACAAGGCCAGGGACTGAAACAGATTAAACAAATAGCCCTGGGTATTTCAGCAAGCCACTGTCAAAACTCAAACCAGAAAGTTCTATTTAGGTTTTGACTCCCTGTGTAGAAAAATGCACTAAATTTAGTGCAAAGAAGTGGAGTGTAACTTACAGAGTTCATATCAACAAAACCTTAAGTACAACTGCAACCAGAACTGGCTCCTAAACGATTAAAACAGGCTTTTGAGCTATAAGAGAATTTAGAACAAGAAACCAGCATGTTTTTAACAGAGGGAAGGCCAATGACGGAATGGAGGACAGCTAGAATAATGTAATGTTGAACCAACTGTATTAAAATGTTACCAAATTTGCTTGGACAGCAGATATTCAACAATCACATTGATAACTTACTAAGGACCAACTCTGGGTTACATGACATTCAAGAAAACCCAAATACCTGTAAGTTTTTAAAACTCAAAGTTAAAACCTAACTTGCTTGCTTTAAGTTACTGAAAATGTCAGAAACTATATTCAGAAACATTTTGTTCAAACCCTTACAAACATCGTACCTTGAGACATTTTAGTAAAGAAGGCAAAAGGGGTGCGTGAGAGAGCTTATGCTTCCAAGATGGCTGCAGCCTTACGACGTGCCCCAGTAACGAGAGGGTGGATAACCGAGAGGCAGCCTTGCCCACACATTCATTCATTTTGTCCAAGAGGTGCTAAAAATGTAAAAGAACAAGGGAAATATATCTCGATAAGGCTGGGGGGGAGGGGGAATCAAAGAAATCAAGAGATATCCTCATATGAATGTATGAAGTTAGCACAAACAGAGGCAGCAGTGATGTGCTCCAGTCCCTCACGTCTCCCCTGTGGTGTCAAGCAGGTAAAGAACATACTAAAAAAATGTTTAAAACCACATTGGCAAGAACATTGTTACATTTGGCCTGAAGGAGGGAGACAGTTTGCCATTCTGAAAAAGGATCTCCATCATACAGGTCTGCAAGGGTGAGGAGACTCCTTCGTGGGTCCTCTTTCTGAAATACAAACAGGCCGCTTCTTACAATAACCACTGACCCCCCCAAGCTTTGTGGTGGGGGCTGCTGAAGCTGGAAGCAGCTACTTATTGCTACAGCACCCCAGCCTACACAGTTTGCTCCAAATATAAATCAGGGAGTCTAGCAGTTAAAACTCAGCTCAGAGGGAGAAAAACCAAGATGTGCCAGAACAGGAACACAGTGGCCATGCCTTCAAATCCAACTGGAGTCCCCAGCGTTTACAGACACAGGACTTACCAAAGCCTGCAATCACAACTCTTTCTTAGCTATTTACCACGAACAAAAATAAAAGCAAAAACAAACACAGAGGAGCCCTCCCCATGCCTGGTGCCGGGACATGGGACAGGGCAACTAGTCCCGCTACGTTGCCTACACTTACAGATTTTCCCGTACTGATCAGATGTCTAAAACCCCTATTCAAAGCATGGGTTTAAAGATGGGCACCTTATGGATCAAGTCATCAGTGTAAGTAGAGAGATTACAGGATTTCTTTAAACAGCAAGATGTCAAAAAAAAAAGCCTCTGAAATATGTTTTATTTTGCAAACTTGAGGAAACAGGTCCTGCTAATTATTTTTATATGTAGTTGTAATCTGGGCACAATATCATCCACGGCACACAGAAGTCGAAGGAGTAAGCTCCGACAGGCTGCACAATGGGTTTGCATAGAAACTGTTGCATGACACATAGAAAGTGTACTGAATGCTGTACTGGTGCATCCCAGTAGTCACCTTATCATGTGGTTCTTGCAAGGTGGTCAGGATGTGCAAGACCGGCTGAGAACTGGTTTCCAGGTAATAATCCACCAAGGTGTTTACAAGCATTGGACCACGGTCTACATAAAGAAAAGGCAGTTTATTAACATTCTAAATTTACCTCAAATCATTGCCTGTCACAACATCCAGAAAATGGTTTTTATATGGTACCCAAAGTTGTATTATGCATTGTATTTCTGCCTCCTTAATTTAGGTTTAAAGATAGGATAATACCAACTTTATTTGCCTAAATATCCATAAGAGCACATGAAATGCTAAATTCTTTTATTGTTTTAATTATAAAAAAATCCATGTTTGTTACTAGTAATTCAGATTATATGAATGTACATAAAAGTGAAAGTCCTCCTCACCACCTGCCTCCCAACCCACTCTTCAGAAACAAACTTCCTCAAGCTTGGTACGTATCCTCTCAAACCTCTTCCTACCTGTGTAATCTCACACACACTCACACTCACACACACATCCATATATACCCAGTCTGTGTATGTATATGTAACGAGGCACTGTAGTCATCTTCCGATGCCAGCATGTATGTCCACTGCACTCTCTTCATGGGCCTAGTGCTCTGCTGCGTGGCTCTACATATAACTTAACATTCACCACCTACTGAAGGATGCTTGGGCTTTTCCAATTTTTCATGTATTTCATTCAAGGCTATATAGAAACACAGATTCTTTTAAGTGGGATAAATGGTATGTGTTTTTAAACTGATGACAGATACTTCCAAAAAGGCTAAGCACCAATTTGTTCTTCTAACAGTGCCCATTTCCATGATCAATATTTGATTTCTGCCAACCTAGCAGGCAAAAAGAGGTACTGTTTAAATTTGAATTTCTCTCATTAAAGATATGTTAAACATTTTTCACATGAAAAATCACACATATGGTTTACAGAGGAAATTATGTATCTGGGGTGTTTGCTTTAAAATACTTGGGCAGGGAAGTCAGGGAGGTAAGATGAAACAAGAATGGCAGAAACTCTGAAGCTGGGCTCATGGGATTCATTACGTGATTCTTATGTAGAGGTCTGTGTGTATTTGGAACAGAGTAAATCCACCAATGTAAGCTCTTCCTTGGTTTCAGAGATGCTCTTTGTAGGATGAAAACCAAATTTATCAACAGGATTCTAGTCCCTTCTAGGTTGATCTCTTCTGATTAGCAGGTAACCTAAAAGGATCCAATTTTGCTCACCAGAACTGAGGTTCTCTTTAAAGACAGCTGTTACGTCGTCACGCACACTCAGCACGGGGGAATCCAGCATGGAGAGGAGCTCCCCGATATTCGCTTGTTGGGCCATTCTCTTACACAGATGTGCTGTGCCGGGCCCGTGGTGTGCATTAAAGCCTCTCAATGCTCTTCATTGGTGCCACAACTAGACTGAGAAAAAGATGAATAGTGTGTGACAAAAGGGCCCCATTTCTCCCCACAAACAACCTGCAAGACAAACGAGCACATGTGCTTCATGGAGGGAAACGTGCCCAGACTGTGCTGCTGAAAGCTGTTAGGGTGTATGGGTAATTCTCTTTGTCAAATTTATGAAGAGAAGTTCTATGGAGTACAAAAATCAGAGATCTAAGAATGGATGCCCCTCAGAACCACCACTCCTACTTCTGCTTCCATCTTGGGTTCCAGCTAACACCATGGTTATGTTTCAAATCACCAAGTTAAAAAGGAGGTGAACTATTTTCAGAGAAAGAGCTAAAAGGATACTATTTTTTCTTCTTGAGAGTGCCATCAGGTCTGAAAGTATGGCTGGTGAGGAAGTGCATAAGTTCAAGACTCGTTTGAACCACGGATGGTCTGTTTTTTACTCCTCACCTCAGACACCTAGCACACACTCAAATGCCACCGGCTACGGGGAAGCAGATAGACTCCTCATAGTAGGGCGTGTGACTGGTTCTTTTGTCCCCATTTTACAGGAAGAGAAATAGAGATCAAACCTTGGGCTTGGGGTCACGAAGCTAGCAAGAGGCCAAACCAGGGGAGCCTGAAATCTGCTTGACGGCAAAGTCCTGAGCCCTTAAGTGTGACCTGAACTTGTGATTTTGACCTCACAGCAACCCCGTGAGGTGACTGTGTATCATCCTTATTTTACAAATGAGAAGATTGACTCAAAAAGGATAAATTAGTTTGCCTTGGTCACATAGTGAAGCAGAATGTAGATGGCCCAGCTCCCAGGCCAACGATTATATATGCCATTTGCAGCCATATGAAAATAGATTCTTATTTTCTATTTGCTTGTCTTTGAGTAAGTTAAAGTAGCAGGTCTCAAGCTTTCGTATACATCAAAACCACCCTGAATGGTTGTTAGAGATGCAGTTTCCTGGACCCATTCCAGAACTGAATTTTAGGTTCAGGAACCTGCATTTTAGGACCCAGATAATTCTTATATGGGTGATAAATGAGCCATGTTGGAGAACTACTACGCTGAAGACAAATTCCATTTAAGAGTTAAGCTCTTCCTGCAAGAATGCCAAATTTAAAGTAGCAATGATTCCAGAAACTGAGAAGTATTAACTTTCTATCATCTACACTCTTGTTTAATTACAATCTGGTGATACTCACTGATTTGGCTCTTGGTGAATCAGAAGTTCACTAGCCAGGAAAATCAACTGAAATGTCAAAACGCATTTTTATAACAAATCATGATGTAGGGAAGTTGCTGGCTCACACCTATAAATATAAATTTTACAAGTACATCACAAAAGAATTCAATGTTAAAGGGCTCAGAAATGTGAGACCACAACAATTAATATTTTATTGTCAAAGAGTTCAAAGCTGAAAACAGAAACAAATTTCAACTTGTTATGAGATGGATTAAACTAAATTTGTGAGTGACACCAACCTGTCAGGGCTTTTTGCTCTGTGAGATGATTAAAGAGATAATGCATGCACACACTCAGCACACTTCTGGCACAAACACTCACTGAGCAGTACTTCCTATTATCAGAATGAATACTGTGGATAAAATGAAGGTTCCTGTGGCCAGGATTCTCACCTGGCCCTGGCTGGCTAGTTCACTACACGTGTGGGCAATACGTTGTTACTGATTCTATATAAAGAGCCCCACCCAAGGCTCTGGGAGACATGGTGGCACAGCTGCAAGGCTGCAGGAGAGCAGAGCAGAGGCTGGAGTGGTGGTAGCGCCAAGGACAGAGGCTCAGGGGACTGCTGTGTGGGCCAAGAGGCCCAGAGGCAGAGACCGGCTTGCTGCGTGCAGACTCACTCTGAGTAAATGAGATTTTAGTGACTGACCTGCCACCGTGGAAATAAAGTTGGATGTAACCCTTTCACCTCAAGAACGTTCTACTGTCATTTCTTTGGTCACACTGAATCCACAGTGAACTTGCCTGGGGCTCAAACCCACTGGCAAGACAAATACTAGCAAACCTCTTTGGGCCACCACTTTCAAGCTGACTTATTAATAGCATGTTTAGCTAGCTAGCCCCCACGTTGATTTGTACTTCAGGTAAACCACAAATGATTCTCAGATTAAAAAGTATTTTGTCCCTAAATTTGGTTTTGTTCCAGTAAAGATGATTCTTAACCAGTCTCAGTCTACTGAGACTCTGAGTTTGTCTTTTATGTGTATTCAGAAGATAGTAATGTCAGAGCTGTTCCTCCAAACACAGAAGCTCTATTCTAAATAAAGATAGTGCCCATCCAGTCAACTCGGCGATAGTCAGGGCTGACTGGCTTGGGCTATCTAGCTTGTCCAATCTGTAAATTTAACTTAGGTGTCTGTGGGGAAGTTGGGGTTCCTATGGCCAGGATCCTCCCTGAACTTAAACCACCTGATGTTGTAACTGCCTATTGCTAGGCTACCGCTTCCACACCTTTAGACAATAAGCTATTATTGTGCTATATAGAGAGCTCGGTCCAGTGCTCTGCACGGAGGCAGAGACACTAGTGCTCGACCTACTGCCAGGAGAACAAGCCGGGTAATAAACTCTTTCACCCCAAAGAACGTTTTGCTGTCAATTTCTTTGATCACATTGAATCCATAGCGAACTTGCCTGGGGCTGAAACCCATTGGCAAGACAGTGTCCAAGTCTGGCTTTTGGAACCTAGGTGTGGATAAAATGAGAGTTCCTGTGGCCAGGATTCTCACCTGGCCCTGGTTGACTAGCTCGCTGCACTGAACACCTATGGGCAATACATGGCTGTTGACTCTATAGAAAGAACCCCACCCAGTGCTCTGGGCGACATGGTGGCACAGCTGCAAGGCTGCAGGAGACCAGAGAGCAGAGGCTGGAGTGATGGCAGCGCCAAGGACAGAGGCCCAGAGGACAGCCGTGCAGGACAACTGTGCAGAGAGACCCAGAGGACGGCTGTGTGGGACGACTGTTCAGAGAGGCCCAGAGGGAGGCTGTGTGGGATGGCTGTGCAGACAGAGAGGCCCAGAGGACAGCTGGGCGGATAGAAGGGCCCAGAGGCAGAGACCGGCTTGGCATGCAGGCTCGCTCTGAGTGAACAGGATTTTAGTGACCGACCTGCCACCGTAGAAATAAAGTTGGGTATAACCCTTTCGCCCCAAGAACGTTTTGCTGTCAATTTCTTTGGTCACACTGAATCCATAGCAAACTTGCCCGGGGCTGAAATCCATTGGCAAGACACTACTCTTTCCAAATGCTTTAAGGAAAGCAAATAAAGGTTTTATTCTAAAACACAATAGTACATTTTGGCAACAAATTTTTCTCTTTAGTCCTAAAATTCTACCTTTCAACCATACTTTTTAATCTCCAGAAAAAATATAAATCTTAGGCTTTGTGTGAGAGCTTTAGTTTAAGTACCCCAAAGTCAAGAGTTTTTGACATTCTATAAAGCTCTCACGAGAGTTAAAGCATAAGCTTTTGGAATCAGTCTCATGATTGTAATCTCTCTCCTTATTAAACTCATTCAAATATATCTTGAGGGGTAAAGTATGGGCTGCTGAGAAGGGAAGACAGACTTAGCAAGAGCAATGAGGAATCCTATGTGCGTGAGAGAAAACGGGCACGGGTCAGTGGGCACACAAAGGAGGGGAGGGGCCAGCCCGCCTGGACATGGTGGTGGTGGGCGAGACGCACACACATCAACACACTTTACAGCCTATGGAAGACTGGCTGCACCACAGACGCATGAAGCACCCACTTACAACTGTGAAAGCCTCTCTTCCATCTTGGAGGTGACCAAGTACAGACAATAGGAAACAGGGGAAGCTGAAAGTCATTATCCTGATTAATATAGTTCTGTATCCTACATGCCAAAGCAACATTCCATTAAGTTCAATATTTTCTTTAGTGGCCACATGCCACAGTACAATGACACTATTTATACTAAGGAGCCATGACGTTCAACACCCACTCCCCTCCCCAAAACCTATCATTCTGCCAGTCTTCTGGATCTTGATAAGGACATGTCCATCAGTCCAAATATCCTGGACTCTCTACCATTCTCACCCTCACACTCAATCCATCAGCAAACCCACTGACTTTGCTGTCATCCAGTCCAAGTTCCCATCATCTCCCCTGGAGGCATGGGGGTGGCCCTCCTCATCCTCTCTGCTTGTACTCCTGCTTCCATACATTCACTTGCCACCAAACAACAAAGAGACACTCTGAAATAAGGATATCAGAATCTGTCACTCCTGTTTATCATCCAATGGCTCCCCATGGAGCTAATAAGAATCAACCTCACGAGTGGCTGACAAGGCTCCCATGATTCAGCCAGGTATGAACACCCCACTCCTTGGCCTCCATTTCACACCACGTGGCTTCTTCATCCCCCTGCACTAATCTTGGTCTTCTAGAACCCAGGAAAACAGGTTCTTGTTCAAGGCCTTTGAGATGAAATGCTCTTCTCCCAGAGCCTCACATGGCTGTCTTTCAGATCGCTGTTCAAAATACCACCTGGCCTCCTCTGACCACCCGATCTAAAGCAATAGGGGGACTGTTAGTCACCCCTTTTGAATACAACAAGTTTCAACTCTAATCTGGTAATCAGGTTTGATCAAACCAAATACTCAGTATACCCTCAACAAGCAGTAAAACAGGGATTTACCAAAGTTTGATTTGAGTCTCTATGCTTGGCGAAAATCTTTGGCCTTGGTCTTCACAAGTTTTGAAAGCTGAACAGTCAGCTGCCTCCTTCAGGAGCATTTCTGGCATCCTTGACTGTGCATGATCGAAAACACTGTTCTCGTCATTACCATGATACTTGATCTACATGACGTCAGTAATGCGGACGAGACATGCATTGGGAATTACTATTAATATCTGAATATTCATTTTCAAATAAAAGTAAAAACATTCTAGATGTAACATCCAAATTTTGTGTTTTATAAATTGAAATTCTGTCAGTTTAAGTATAAATGTATACTTACTATAGAAATTAAAGCTTTAGTAATGAATATGATTTTTGTTCAAAAACAAAACCTTTCAAATAGTTAAACGTATTAACTGCTATGAGTATTAAGAGGTTAGATCACCTAGATTAAATTTAAAAATCATGTTTATTACCCTTTGAGCCATGTTTATAACAATATTAATAACATGAAAAAACAACAAATATTTTAATTCTAACTTTGTTGCATTTATTACAAAGTAATCTGTAAGAACTGCATTTAATTTCTAGACTTAATCTGCAGTCTTTCAAGAAAAAGTCGAATTTGGAAATATTTCACATCTTATGAGGATGAATTAAAAATAAAATGTCACCTTGTCACCTCAATTTCACAACACGAAAAAATACAAAATCACAGTCAACATCCATGCTCATCACCCTGAAGCCAAACATAAAGAACAGAGAATATGAAGAAAACAATGTTAAGAAAAAAATGAAAGTACCCAAACACATTTTGTACTTGCTAATCAAATTTCAAAACAGACTTTACAAATATGCTTTAGGAGGACAACTTGTAGCTGTGTGTCTACAGAGGCCAAATATTTAAACAAAAAGCTTGTCAAAATAAGTGCTATAGGCTACCAACAATTTTTAGCAGCTGAAGATGAAGGATCTTTGAGGCTTGCCCAAGCTATAAATCCCAGGTACAGGTTCCTTCTAGAAAACAGTATGAGTAACTCTTCTGAATTACATTCTGCTTTGGTCCAAAAAGTCAGTGACAGGGCTAAATGTGGTAGCTGGAGAGGCACATGTATTTGGTATCACACATGTGGAACACTGACCACAGGGGCAATCTAGCCGTTGAGAGTGCTGACAAAGTGTTTTTCCTACATTAAAATTTCAACTTCAAAAATCTGGCTACTACACTGTAACACAATTGCAGTACTGAAAAATGCTGAACAAAATTTGAGATTTATGACGTGTGATATTCAGCTTGGGCCTCAATGATATGAACACAAACTTTCGACACTGGGTTCCAATTTATATTCTGGGGACTTCTACAATAGGGACAGTGTGAAGTACACTCAAAAAATTTGAAAATTAAAAGTCAAACTTAGACTTCTTCCACCCTGTCAGACAGTCTACAATCTGTATTAAGTCCCTGTTTGTGAACAGACACTGATCTTTAAGGCAAAATCCTGCCCTTATTCCATAATTCCTATGCCATAAGGTGAGGCAAACAAGGACAGTAAGTGGAAAGCAGTGTGAGCCGTTAAATGAATCCCACAAGCTATCCATGTATGTAGATGGCTTCCCTACACCCTTCCTGTAGACACGCATGCGTTGGGCACTCCCACCAGTAAACTCAAAATTAGAAAATGAGAGCTCAGTGATCAGCCAGGGGACTAAGACTAAATTCATATCCACAGAAATGCCAGAGCATCTGTATTTATGAAGGATGTACTCTGGCACTTTGAGAATCCTCCAATTCCTAGAAACCACTACAGCACATAATTCATCCCAAAAAAAGAATTAGAACAATTAATAACTTAAGCCATGTTAAGATGTAAATGTTAATTCACTAGTTCAGGGGGTTCTCATCCCAGGATGTACATTAGAATCACCTGGAGAGTTTACAAGATTCTGATGCCCAGGCCCCACTCCAGAGCAGGCTAGGGGTGGGGTACAGATAGTACATTCGGTTTGTTTTTAGAGAGACCCAAGTGGATTTCTAAAGCACAGCCAAGTTGAGAATCTCTGCACTAGTTAAATGACTTGCTCCAACAGGCAGGCTTCAACTTAATTCAGTGGCTAAAACTAAACTTTGTCACCAGACAGAACTGACTTGAGTCACAAGTCCACCAAGTACTAGGTATACAAGCTTAGGAAAATTAAGTAACATCTCAGAGCCCAATTCCACCTCTGTAAAGTGGGGATACACCAAGTGTGGTTGTGAAAGAAAGATAATGCACTGAACACACCACCTGGCCCTGAATAAGCAATTACTAAACATCGGTAATTTGTCTGATCACTTCGTGCCACAGAAGGCCCAGGTCCAGGAGGGAACTAAAACCACCTGAATGCAAAGAAACCTCTATGCACCAGCATTAACTGTGGATGAGATGAACAACTCCCTTCTGTCTTCCCCCAACCATTGGACTGAGTTTATACCTTACCTGTTCTGGAGACAATTGGTACTTCAGTTTCTAGTGCTGTCAACCTGGTGTCTTTCATGGTCACTGCAGGGAAAACACACATAATAACGTTACAACGAAGTGACGTACCCAGACACAGCAGGGGTTAGGGCTCATTGGGGTCAGCCTCCTTCCCCCTTGGCCCCTGACAGGTGGCCATCTAGTTTCCACTGGGATGAACACTTAGAATCACTGGGCACACGTGCCTCTCACTGTCTTCACTTCTGAACAGCTGGAAAATTCTTTGCATTGTGCTGTACTCGTAATCTCTGCCTTTTGTTAACTGCCTGTTTTTAGAGCTGTAAACAAATAGACAGGACAGGCTCTAGAATTAGGGAGTTCCGAATTGAAACCCAAGCTTTGCCACTTATCAGCTGCAGTAACTTTTGGCTATTTATCTTATCTTAGGTCTCTAACATCTCGCCTTAAGTCACCTCATCTGTAAAGTGAGAAAAGCAGCCTCTGTCTCAGGAGGCTGTGCAGCTATTCAACGAGGTGATGCCTCCAGAACCCTGCGTGCACTGTGTGGCACAGAGGAATCACTCAGGGACCCCTGGGGAACAAGCTTCAAGAGAGGGACAGGGATGGGCACAAAGCATCCAGTGGCCAGTGGCACCTCTGCACCCACCCCACTCCCCTCTTCCCTACGCTGACCTTGCCCCATGGGCTTCCCAGCCCCTCACCATGACATGCTGTCCCTGTACCTGAGAGACTCCACCCTGCCCCTCCCAAGTTAAGTATTCACTCTTAAAATCTCAGCTTCAACATTCGCTTCATCAGAGACGCCTTTACTTCCCTCCATTCCCATGCCCCAGACTAGGTCAGGTCCCCTGCTAGATACTCTTAGCAGCCTCTACTTCTTTGTGTCACTTACCACAACCCAATGAAATAGGTGTAATTAGTTCCTGAACATGTCTCCTTCACCAGAACAGAAGTTACGTGCAGGGAGAGAGAGTAGCTTAGTCAGTAAGTACTGTATCTCCGGCAGCTACCAGTGTCTAGCTCTTGTTGACCAAGTGTCTAAGAGTTAAAATATTTCTTAAATGTTCAAAGCTAAGCTCTGCCTTCAAAACAGCACAAGCTCAATCAATTCCTTCTGCATGACAAGTGCCAAATATTTGTGAACAGCTCTCACTTCTCTTTCTTCCCCCTTTAACCCTACTTCCTGTCTAAATTATCTCATGCTAAATAACCATGTTATATATGAGTATACATAAATACATTCATTTGCTTTTAAAATGTGGGCCTTTCCAGCTATATTTAGGCACAGTCTGATCACCGGACTGTAAGCTCCATGAGGACAGGGTCCATTGGCTTGGTCCACCAATGGACACCCAGGGCCTATTTCAGCGTCTGGCACACAAGAAGTAAATACACCCTGTTGAGGTCAGCAAAGATTTCATTAACTTCTTTGGTAGCCATTCCAGGTTGAATACAGAGTTAAAGGCTGAGCCTCATACAGTATATACACTGTACTTACACTGAGCATGGAAAAGCCTGGAAATAAGCCTTTCAATATACAATCATGGTCAAAGTCAAACTACTGGATTGAGCAACTCCCTAACAATTAAAATCCCTTGCACCAGATGACAGGGTAATTCTAGTTCCTGTGGCGCACATTCTATGCATTAAACACCAGTGGTTCTGGGGGTCTACTGCAAGTGTGTGCACAGTACTGGAAGGCAGGCTGGCCTTGCAGAAGGGCCAACCAAACCATTCAGACAGAGAGTGCTCACCTGGCCACAGTCACTCAACCCAACAGAGAGGCAGAAAGAAAACACAGGAGCCTCCAAACTTCAGAATCTTAAAACCAGATGTTAACCCAGTGAGTCATACTGCCTTCCTCCTGCAATCAATCGCCGTGGATCTTTTACCTGAAGAGGAGTATCTAAGGCAAGGGTAAATTTAGGAGATACACAAGATGAGATTCTGTAGCCTGCCCAGCCATGGTCACTGTCCTAGAGAAAGGCACTGGCAGAGGAAACTAGCATGGATTTTGTCCAATGCTCAACATGAAGACTTCTTAACTTTTTATCGCTATGCTAAAAAATGGTAATGGTCAGCGTCAATTTAGTGTTGGCATGTTGAAGGCTACCTGCCATTATCTGTATTTTCAAGTGTTTATTTACTTACTCATTTATACTTAAGTTCTGCCTATGGAGGTTACTATTAGGTAAAATCATTCAGGCAAGTAAAGTGAGATGGGCTCTGTGAACTTCCTGGTCAGAAGTAAAGAATGGAGAAGACCTCTCACCCTTGAATCTGTGTACCCCTAAGGGGTGTGCATGGAAACATCTGTCAGAGCATAACGGGGGCAATCCATGGCCTCATCTTCAAAAGTCATCAACTAGATTTTCCTCTTTGATATCTGACCCAAACTCACCTAAAAGCAACATTGTAATTGCACTTCCACAAGCAATCTTTCTGAGGAAAAATAAGGGATAGGTTTGAGGATAAAGATGAGGGCTCGGTGCTTTAGTATTTTGAGATTAAAAAGAGCATATGTCACTTATTTTCACAATTCACCATAATTAATCTCATTCTTGAGGTGTTCACAGGTAGATGGTCTATATACCTAGGATTACACACCAACTCCAGCTTAAAAGCCAGGGATAGCTGTCACTACCAGGACCCCAACACATTTTTCCACATATTTCTACCCTAGACAAGATGCATTATAAGGTGTGAGAGAGCTAAGAGCTATATACATCTTTATGAAATACTAGTGGCAGGTACCCGAAATGCCTTTAAAAAGTATTTTAACTGAAAATATCAGTTGAATATTCAGACTTTCAGAAAACCAGTGCTGTTTGTGGCCTTCTACTCCCTAGGACTCCTCAAAACTGAAAATCACATACAAAAGGAAACTGTGTATCATAATGCTTACGATAATTTTGTACACACTTGTCTATGATGTGAAAATACAACCATGGGTGTAAATGAAGGCAGATGTCTCTTCACTATAACTTGTTATCTATACTCAGGTTTTTAATCTAGAGAAATCAAGACAATTCAGATACAGGTTCAGTCACAGAGGGCTATTTCATGACCAAGTACAGACAGAGCAGAAACTTTATGCTAACACAGATATTAATAGTATGCTAATAATACACTATTGCACTGCTATGTTCAGCTCTGGCTCAGTAACTCTCAGGTGATTTCTTATAGTGATGTTCTATCAAGTGAACAAAGTTGTCATTAGCACAAATGCATCCAAGAAGGTAAGATACTAGTTCCAGTTCCCTCTTCCTACTGAGGCACAGAAGGTAAGAGAAGGGATAGGAAATACTACTTTGTATGTGAGAGTAAAACAGCTGATGGCAAAACCTGCCAAGTTGTGTAGTCATGTAAATGGGCTCAGCAGCTGTAGGCCCTCTCAAGGTCACATAATCTGGGGCAAGAGTGCTTCAGATTCTCCATTTAGAATTTTTGCCAACAGGGACCTCGAAGGACAATCTGCTGAAGCCTAAAGCCTATTTCAAAGGTGAACCCTCTAGTAACATGCCTGTAGGGGCAGAGCTTGGCTTTGGTAAGCAATCTCTCGTCTAAAAATAATGTTCCTTATATTTTGGTCTTCTATTAACATGAACAAAATCATTTACCAAGAAAATATAGGCCAGAGAGATACCATGTAGGTTTCAAAAAGTCACTTTACAGAGCTCCTCCTACAAGAAATCTGAGCAAACTATGATCTCTTTGGGTTTCAAGTTCACAGGACTATAATAGATATATACTAGGGAATAACGGGCACAGAGTTTGATAGTCTAGGATAGTGGTTCTCAAATGTGGGCCTCACATCAGCATCACCTGGGGATTTGTTAGAAATACAACTTCTTGGGTCTTTCCCAAGACCTCTGAATCAGAAACTATGAGGGTGGGGTCTTTTAGGTAATTCCAATGCCTGCCTACGGCTGAGACTCACTCGTCTAGGAAAAAGGATGAAGGCAAGAAATATTAAAAATATATTATGTTTATATATATTAATACATACTTTGAGGTTCAAAGCTAAAAAAAATTAAGTACATAAACCTCGGAAAAAAGCCCAATGGACTTCTGCCAGATGCTAAAAGTACCAGTGCAGGCTGAAACCAAGCCTGACAAGCATTTGGCAAGGGACATACCTCAGTTCTCCACTTCTGGTTTTCTTAATGTGGCACCTAAGCTTGAATTCCCATTGAAGTGTAAAGAATCTTTCCATATAAACGTTTAACAAAGTGATTTGTAATATAAAAGTACATAGGTCCATCTTTAAAAGACTTGGGGCTTTCCTACCTATTAGTTTAAGAAAAAAAGATTGTTTTTAATAAAGCCCAATTTTTAAGAGCATTAATCTATCGAGAATGATCAGGTGGGCTTAGAGCTGAGTCCATACAGTTCCTGAAGCCACATCCAAATCTCAGATCTGTATTAATTTTCATGGTGATGGTGGGACAGGAAGAGGTATTTGATCCATAATTTCCCACAGATTTTCAGAGAGGAACTGAGGCCTCCAAAAAGGTAAGAACCACTGACCTATTTACAAGATTAGCAGTCAGCTTATCACAGTGAAGGACAGAATGTTTGGGCTCTGGAACCAACCAACACAGCTCAAGTCCCACCTCAGCCACTGAGTAAGTGACCCTGGGACTCAGCTTCCTCATCTCCCTATCCTGTCTCTTAAGGCTGTGGGAAAAATTAAGGGGATCACACACGTAAAATACTTAGCACAGTGTTTGGCACATCAGTATTCAGTGAATGTAAACCTTATTGTAACAATATTACTACTAAACAAAATGTATTGCTGGGTACATAAGGCTTAGCAGTCTAACAACTTACACTTGAAACACTGATAAAA